>CANUEY010091842.1:0-17699 GCA_948099555.1 Croton setiger
GCTTTCGTTCTATCTCTTCTCTTCTTTTTTTATTTCGTTTCAACTTAAATCAATTCAAGAGTTTAAACCAGTTTAATTCTGAACCGAACCAGTTTGGTTCGATTCAGAATTAAACCTTTTCTTTTCTTTTCTTTTTTTTTAACAAATAATAATAATAATAATAATAATAATAATAATAATAATAATAATAATAATAATAATAATAATAATAATAATAATAATAAACCAACATAAAAAATATTAAATTAACATTTAAACCAATCTAATTAAACCCCTTTTTTTTTAAAATAAATTTTTTTTCTTTTTAAATAAAATCAAAATATATACACAAATTAAAATAAAGTTTTAATTAAAAATTAAAACCAATAAATATAGAAATATTCACTCAATTTAAACAAAAATTAATCAACCTCAAGATAACAAACATATATATTTAATTACTATATATATTTTTTAAGGACGAAAAACTTGAAGAAGAAGAATTTTGGAACATTTTGGACACAAACAAAACTGATTGGGAAATTCGGAAATTTAGGAATTCGTCGAGCTAAAAATATGTTTACTGTTAGATATTTTTCGTTTTTGAATTTTGGGCAAAAATTGAGCGTCAACACTAATTATGTAATTTTTGGGTTTTGGGCTTAATTTGGGTTGATTAAGGGTAGAATATAATTATTTTTAGGAAATATTTGTAATTATTTTCTCCGGAAATCGGAGAAAGAATAATTTAGTTCTAAGGGGTGTTCAATTTCCGTATTTATTTTTCCGCAATTTATCGCTTTTTTTTTCCTTTGTGTTTGCCGCGAACGATCTTAATCACCGTTAGGAACATCGCTAGTTGTTTTCTCTAAATAAAAAAAACTTAACTTAAATTTTGGAAAACGAAATCTCGGTTTAAGAGGCCGGTAAATCCGGGCGTTAGTCGAAATGAAATTTCGGCTTACCCTCTTACTCGGAATTTTTTGGTTCAAACCTGCTTTATCCAAAAATAAAAACGGAGTCAATTTTTCGTAAATAAAATTTGGTTTTTCTAAAATGAAAACCGGTTCCCGAATGGGTGGCGACTCTTTTAATTAATTTAAAGACCGACTAGTTTCGGCAACCATCAAAAATTGTTTAGTCACTTTGCTTTTTCAAAATCAAAAATTCTAAGCTTTTCGGTTTAATCAAAAATCCGAAAATTGAAAAAGACCGGTAACAACAAGGCATGCCAAAAGGAAGTTACTATTCTGGAAGTGGTATCAAACATTGTACATATTGCAATGGTGATAACCATACTAGCCAAAACTATTACAAAAAGCATGGGCATCCACTAGGTTTCAGGCCTAGGAATTCAACTGGTTTTCAACAACCATACGGATTCAATCCATCTCAACATATTGTCAACATGGCAAGTCATGATACAACAACAAATTTTCAGTCTGGAGGGAGTGCAACTCAACAATACTATCATCCGCAGTTGAATGATGTAGAAGGAATTACGGACGGAACAGAAGTTCTGTGGGCCAAAATAGAATTTTTGGAAAATGTTGGGAAACGGGCGGAAGATTGAAACCTGAGGGGTCAAAACGACGGCGAAGAGGACACTGCTGCGTTTCTTCAAAATGCATCAGACGACATATGTCATTTTGGAGATATGAAAAGCAAAAAAAAATTAAATTAAAACGGAGCGTTTTGATAACTGAGGTGAATAGTGAACAGACGAGGTTGAAAGATTAAACAGAACGAAGAAACGAAATCGAAGGAAAGAAATTGAGAGGAACAATAAGAACCCTAAGCATTCGAGAGAGAGAAATCGAAAAGAGATTTGAGTTCCAACTGAAATTGAACAGAGATTAACGAGAGAGAAAGAGAATGTCAACCTTCAGAAGCTTCTGAGGGTGACAAAAGGCGATGGATGAAAAGAGACAGAAAGCTTGAGGGGAGAAAAGGAAAAAGCGAAAAAAGGGAAAACCCGTGGACTGGAGGAAGGTTGGAGACGGCGTCCGCAGGAGCTTGTCAATCAACCGAAGCGTGCTCAGGAAGGATGATGAGAGGCTTGCCTTGAAAAGGAAAGTTGAGGCCAGAGGGAAGGGACTTCTGGAGACTTTCTAGAAAAATTTCTGGAGAGAATTGCTTCTGGAGAGAAAAGCTTCAAAAGAAAACTGTAAGCAAGTTAGGGTTGAGGGGTGAGAGTTCTTTAGATTTTCCATAGCTGAGAGTCTGGGGATTTTGGGAATTAGAGTTTCTTTCTGATAATTTATGTACTGTCCAGAAATTCCTCATTCGAAATCAATTCGAAAGTTGGGGGATTTCTGTTTTGAAAACTTATTTTCTATTTCTGTTATTTGGAATTTATGTATTGGACGAGGAACCAATGATTCTGGAATTTTCATCTGCAAATCAAAGCTGTGTATCTGAGGTACTTTTATTCTTTTAAAGCTTTCTATTCCTATTTTGATTTCAAGTTTGAATGATATAATCTGGAGCTCAGGTTGAATATTTACTTTTGTTTGCTCTTGTGTTGATTATGAAGCCTGTTTCGTTCAGTTTGTTGCTTGAATAATAATATGTATTTGTTCCTTTTCTGTTTCTGTTCTAGAATTCCCTTTAAGAGCATGCTTCTGTTGCTTCTGGATGATGTTAATATTTGAATGTCCTCCCTGTCTGTTTGTTGTGGATATAAATACTTGTTGTTTATGATTCTTGTGAATAATCCCTGGCCTTTTGTTCATTTAGAGTTTGCTTTTCTGGTATGTTTCAAGTTGAACATGCTGCTTGGTCATTCTGTTCTATGTCTGTAGAGTCCAGGTTCAGTTGTTATGGCAGTTGCATATTTATGAACCCCATTGTGGTTACATGCCTGCTGTGTGGTTTTTTAGGTCCAATCTGCTTGCTCCTTCTGGATTGTTGTCTTGCTACTGGCCTGAGTCACCATTGTTGTAATGTTTTATTGATGAAGCTGGGTCATCTAACCAAGGTCCTAGATGTGCCTGTGTCTTGGGAGTTTGGTTTGCTCTGGATGTCCAGTTTCTGTGTGTCATCATACATGGTTCTGCCTAGGGTACATATAGGAACCGTTCCAGGGTATTTTAATAGTTGGTCATCTGGTTGCATTATGAACAACATGCTGTCCAAATTGGTATGTTTAAATCTTTAAATGCAGAAGTAGTGTATGTTAGGTAGCCTTACTTAAAATTAACATGTTATACATGAATAGCTTTTGAGATTCTATAAATCTCGAAGGATTGATTGTGTAGATTTTCTCATTGATTTGGATCATTTTTTAAAATGCAATCTGTTTGGACATGATTTACATGATAGAATGGGATAATGCTATTTCTGGAATTGAAAATGGAATAGGGGCAGTATGGTAATTATGTGAAAGTTAAGGGATTAATATGAAATTCGCCATAATTGCATGAATCATTTTAAAACTCTCTGTTTATGCCATGAAATCTGAAAATATGAGCAGAATTATGCATAAAATGTGCTGAATTGCTAAAATTGGATGTAAGGGCATTTTTGTAATTTCTGAAAATATAAGGACTAAATTGCAAATATACATACTTATGATGTTAATTTGACAAATAAGCAAAGTTCATTCGTGCTCTTGATTAATTAATGGAAATTAGATAATTAAGGATAAAATGATGAATTTTCCCTTTCCGGGGACCTTTTTGCAATTTTACAAAATTTAGGGGCCAAACTGCAATTTTCCAACTCTTACACTTTTGATGCCATTTTACATGTTTAAATGTTTGGTTGGAGTTATTTTGCATGATCAATGATTTGAATGAATAATTTTCATGATTGGTGCCTTTTTTGTAAATTATCTCAATTTCATGGATTAAATTGTAATTTTCCTTTAATTGCTTTAAATTGTATATTTTGGGTAATATGGGTTTTAATTTGGGTTCGATTTGGGTAGTATGTAAATTTAGGAAATTTTTGTAATTATTTTCTCCGGAAATCGGAGAAAGAATATTTTAGATTTAAGGGGTGTTTTAAATTCCGCAATTTACTGCTTTCTGTAATGTGATTTTCGCAAACGATTTTCAATCACCGTTTAGGAACATCGATAGCGGCTTTTCTAAAATAATAATCTTAACTCGAAATTTCGGAAAAACCAAACCGTTTTCGGAGGCCGGTAAATCCGGGCGTTAGTCGAAATGAAAATTTCGGCTAACGTTCCTTACCCGCTTACCCGAAATCTCTGGTTCGGATTTTGCCTTGTCTAAAAATAAAACGGAGTCAAACAAATTTTTGGTTTTCTAAAAAAAAAAAAAATCGGTTCCCGAAATGGGTGGCGACTCTAAAAACAATTTTTAAGACCGACTAAGTTCAGCATCCCAACAAAAAACACTTTTATCGCCTACCTTTTCAAAATCAAACCTTTTTACCATTTTCGGCCCAAAAGCCGGATTGGGAAAGCGGCGACAAAACCGGGCTGTCAACAAGTACAATCAATAAATTGAAGAAAAGAACATTTGACATTTTAGATTAGGTCATTTGTCAAACCAAAGATTGAGTATCCTAAATAAACTAGTTCCAGAAGTTAAATGTAATAAAATGGCAGAACCTTGTGATGTATGCCAATATGCAAAACAAAAAAAGCTTATGTTTCCTGTTAGTGGTTCCTATTTTTTACAACCATTTGAATTAATTCACTTAGACATTTGGGGCCCTATTGCACAAGTTTCCCTTGTTGGACACAAGTACTTCTTGACCATTGTTGATGACTTCACTAGATATGTAAGGATTTATCCAATTAAGGCAAAATCTGAAGTTGGCAATTCTGTACAGTCTTTCATAGTGTTTGTTAACAACCAGTTTCAAACAAAAGTGAAGAAAGTAAGGACAGATAATGGTCTAGAATTCAACTTAACAACATTCTATGCTGCAAATGGGATAGAGCATCAAACTTCCTGCCCAGAAACACCTGAACAAAACTCAGTTGTGGAGAGAAAAGATCAACAGCTTCTTAATGTAGCAAGAGCCTTATTATATCAGTCTGGTCTTCCAAAAGAATTTTGGCACTTTGCTGTCCAACATGCTGCCTTTCTCATAAATAGAATACCTTCTCCAGTCCTTCAAAACCAAACACCATTCCCAAAGCTATTCCATAAACTTCCAGATTACAACTCCATTAAAGTGTTTAGATCCCTATGCTTTGCATCCACACAACAAGCTCACAGAAACAAACTGTCTTCAAGAGCTAGAAAATGTGTCTATCTTGGTTTCTTGACAGGAACCAAAGGCTTTAGAGTTATGGACCTCCATTCAAGAAAAATTTTTATTTCTAGAAATGTTGTCTTCTTTGAACATTACTTCCCTTTTCTTTCAAACTTACCATCTCAAACTTCTTTAATATCATCTCCTGCAATAAATGAATCAACTTATTTTGATGATGAACCAATTATCCAAACTGATCAAACCATTACCACTGCACCCAATAACCTTATTATCCATCCAACCCAGAAAAGAAATAGACACCCACCAGCATATCTTAATGACTATCTATGTCAACTAAATTCCTTACCCCATATACAACAAAGCTCAACAAAACACCCTCTATCCACAGTAATGTCATACCAAGCCTTAACACCAAATTATATAAAATTTGTCTCTCAGCTAAATCTATTGCAGGAACCTAAAAGTTATAAGCAAGCCAGCCAACATGCAGAATGGAGGCAAGCAATGGAAAAGGAGTTACAGGCTCTGGAACAAAATAATACATGGGAACTAGTTGATTTACCACCTAGAAAATCAGTCATAGGGTGCAAATGGGTATATAAGATAAAGCTCAAGGCAGATGGAAGCATTGAAAGGTTCAAAGCCAGATTAATAGCAAAGGGGTACACTCAAATTAAAGGGTTTGACTACTTGGAGACATTTTCTCCTGTAGCCAAAATCACAACAATCAGAATGTTACTGGCCTTAGCCTCTTGCAAGAATTGGTACCTACAGCAACTTGATGTTAATAATGCATTCTTGCATGGAGACCTTGTTGAAAAAGTCTACATGCAACCACCTCCTGGATTGAATGTAACACAAGGGAAAGTATGCAAGTTGAAGAAAAGCCTCAATGGATTAAAGCAGGCAAGCAGACAATGATTTTCAAAACTCACTGATTTTCTCCTCTCACATGGTTATAGTCAGTCACAGTCTGATCATTCATTATTCATTCACAAGAAAAATGGTTCCTTCACAGCATTGCTAGTATATGTTGATGACATTATTCTTGCTGGTGATAACATGACAGAAATAAACAGGATCAAACAGCTACTGGACATGAAGTTCAAAATCAAGGACTTGGGAACTTCAAGTTCTTCCTTGGTCTGGAAATTGCTAGAAACAGCAAAGGCATTTATCTAGGCCAAAGAAAATATGCTCTTGAAATACTTAAAGATACTGGATTTCTAGGAGCAAAACCTGCAATTACTCCTATTGATTATCACCAAAAGTTAAGTTCAGAAGGGGGAGTTAAACTTCAAGACTGCTCTCATTACAGGCAGCTGGTAGTCAAACTTTTATATCTCACCAACACAAGACCTGACATTGTCTTCACTGTGAACCAACTAAGTCAATTTGTTTCTACACCAACTGACTTACATCTTCAAGCAATTCACAGGTTACTGAGATATATAAAATCTGCCCCAGCACTTGGATTGTTTTTCCCTTCATCTTCTCAACCTATCTTAAAAGGATATTCAGATAACAACTGGGCTGGATGTGTTGATTCTAGAAAATCAATTACTGGTTATGCTGTGTATTTGGGGCAATCTCTCATATGTTGGAAATCAAAGAAACAAACAACAGTTTCTCGATCTTCAGCTAAGGCAGAATATAGAGCACTAGCAGCAATAACCTCAAAAATTCAGATGGTTAACCTATCTACTTCAAGATTTCCATATTTCATCTTCTTCTCCCATTACCATTTTCTGTGACAACCAGTCAGCATTACATATTGCTGCCAATCCAACGTTTCATGAAAGAACAAAGCACATTGAGTTAGATTGTCATGTTGTTCGAGAACAAATTCAGAAAGGTTTAATTCATCTACTTCCTATAAAGACAGAACATTAATTGGCAGATATCTACACCAAAGGTTTAATACCAAAAGTTTTCCAAACTTTTCTCTCTAAGCTGGGACTCCTCAATCTGATGTCTCCAGCTTGCGCGGGGGGGGGGGGGGGTATTAGAATAGAATCAACTTGTAGAAGCAAAGCATGAAGCTGACCAAAAATCTGTTGGAATGAAGCATGAAAGTGATACATCGAAGGAGAAGAAGAGTAAAGCACAAGGAAGAAAGAATGAATTAATGAAACAGTGAGTTTCATCAAAGAAGAAAAGAAGATCTGAAATAAGTGGGGCGACGTCGTTTTTGATTGAAGGGAGCAGCATGCATCACGTGAATTAACAAATTCTACTCTTCCTTCTTCTATTTTGCTTCTTGCTCCAGCTAAGCCACGAGAATAACAGAATGGAAACTGTAGCAAGTTGCTTAGCATGCATGGAATCCAAAACATATTTTTGTTGTAATGTAATTAGCTTTTAATTCCGATCTAGAATGTTGTATTGTTGTATAAATAGGTAATTGAGCTGTAATTAGTTAGTTAGTTATTTTCCCTTCCATTTTTCTGCTTCCTAAATGTATTGTTACTGTTCATCTCTGTTTGCCCCTGTTTTGTTGAAAGTTTTGTAAACAATTTACAGTCGTTGTTGTTCTTGCTTTTTCAATCAATGAAAGTTCATAATGATGTTCACGGTATCTTGGATTGCCAGTTTTATTAGAAAGTGGTGGTTGTGGTGGTGGCTGGAAGGGAATGAGAGAAAGTGATAGTGATGGTGACGAAAGTGAGTTGAAGAAGATAATGAAGATAACAATAACAATAATAAGAATAACAGTAATAATATAGAAGAGGTAATTTTGTCATATTTCGAAGTTACAGACAAAAAAAATTGATTTGTTAGTTAACTAACGAAAAATTAAGGAAAACTGAAGAAGAATCTGATAGTAAAATAGCTTAAACATGAATGACATACTAATTAATTTCCAAAAGATTCAATATCAAATTATAAAAAACCCAAAGGATAAACCTTCCACAAATATTTTGTTATAATTAAAAATGACTTGAAACAACTCTATTTTTTTAAAAATATTCCAGGTACCCTATTTGAAAAATGAAAAAGTTATAGTTAGTGAATCTCTAAAAAACCATTGATAATAAGGGGAGTATAACCTATTGCTAAAAAAAAATATAAGATAAAATGATAAATATTATAAAATTCCCATTTTAGTTCTTAATAAATAAAGACGCAATCCCGCCAACGAAAAAGGTTTTTACAAAATTCTATTTTTTTTTTTTTTTGGAAAATTTACAAAATTCATCTACGATCTAACGATTGTGTTATCAATTATTATCAGATCTGCTGCAAAAGCTTTCTCCTTTAAATTATTCGATAGCATTATTTAATTATATTAACTGATACATTAATAATTGGACATACCAAAATTAAATTACGAGCATCAATCACAAAAAAACACCCTCTTAACAATCTCAATCCTTTCCCATTTAAAGTACAGCAGATTTGGCCTTAACACGGCCTTTCACATCGGCGTAATCTGGACAATTGTTTCTAATCGCCGTTAACTCGAAAGGCGAAACCTTCTCGGAAAGCCACTGCTCCACCGTAAACTGCTGCTGTGAACAAGGCTTGTGGACTCCAGTGGTAGTCACCTCAACGTAGTTACAGTACCAACTAGACCCTGCTCCGGTTCCGTCAGATGTTAAGTTCAAGGCGCAAATCGGAGCGATCAAGCAAGGTCCTCTGCCACTGAAAATGTCTAGATTGCCCCTCTCGAAGTAGTTGTATTTTGTACCCATGAGTCCGCCCCAAGCCTCTAGATTCGAGATCTGAATGTACTCACCGTAAGCGTCGTACAGTTTGACGCTGATAATGGAATCGGTTCCTGCTTTAATGGCGGATCCGGTTCTAATGTACAGTGTATACACGCAATCCTCATCGCCCTGAAATAAAATTTTTTCAAACGAATATTAATTAGTTTCGAATTTCAGTAAAATGGTGTGTTGATTAATCTGACAATGATGGTTATCGAAAAAGAACTTACAGAAACGACGGCGGTGGAGACGGCAAGAAAAAGGAGGAAGAAGAGGAGGCTGTTGACTGCCATAGTTGAATGCAGAAATGCGAGGTATGTTTGGTGATAGAGATCGGGCATTTAAATATAGTTTCTATACCTGGAAGAGGACGTGTTCGACTAGGGGTTGCGAAAAACCAGTTGTGACGGTTAGAACCATCGGTTAGAACTGTAAAGAACTAGAACCATGACCATATTATTTGGTTTGGGTTTTTAAAAAATTGGATCCGTAACTATTTTATAACCGGCATTTCAACCAGCTGAAATCAAATTGTAACCGATTTTTAATTAGAGAGCACAAACCAGCTGAAATCCAATTGTAACCGTTTTTTAATTAGGCAACAGAAACCAGCTGGAATCGAATTATAATCGTTTTTTAACTAGTGAGCAGAAACCAACGGTTAAAACTGTTAGTTTAGAACATTTTAAAATGTCAATAGAACTGGCAGTTCTAACGGTTAGAACTGACAGTTTCATAGTTTTAGCAGTTAATATTCATTAATTGAGTCCAAATTTCGACAAAGATACACTTCCAACAGCGAAAATTAGTCATAAACAGCTAGTTTTAAGAGTATTTAATGAAATTCAAGATTTATGCACATTTATAAATATAAAATAATTTAATTTCTTCAACTCACACAACTCTCTTCTCATTAATCTCTACTACTACTCTTCATCTCACACTTATAATTTGTGTTCTTCAATTTTTTTCCTTTCTATATAAATTTTTAAAGTTATTGAATTTTTTTCTAATTTGTGTTTTTCAATTTTTTTTTTCCATCATCTCACATAAATAATCTCCAACTGTGGCACTTAGTACAAAACAAAGTTTAGCATTATTTGTGTCTATTGTAGCAGTGGAATAAACTTTTAGTGCCTGAAAGAACATACTTGTTGAAATTCAATCTAAATTACATCCGGATTCATTGGAAGCACAAGTTTTAAGGCGGACTGGACCAATAAGAGCATAGAAAAATTCACAAATTATTAACAATTTAAGTGAAAATGAAGGATGATCAATGAGAGTGAGAATAGCAATGATTAAGGTAAATGGTTGCCTAAAAAAAGTGAGTAGAACTATGTCGGCTTTGATTCCTTTCAACTTCTAGAGGATGTCGGCTTTGATTCCTCTTAACTTCTTGAGGATGTCGGCTTTGATTACTCTCAACTTCTAGAGGATGTCGGCTTTGATTCCTCTTAACTTCTAGAGGATATGAATGCAACTTCATTGTTTTTGATTTTTCAGAAATAAATTAGGTTCAAGCCAATTATTTTTTTTAATTAAAAAAGTTTGTTTTATTAATGAGAATAATTTTTGTATTCACTTTTATTTTTTTTCTTATTATGCATATATAATGTAATATGCGTGAAATTAATTTTTTTAAATAAAAAAAAATATGAGAACAATTTTATTTAATCGCCATTTATTTTTTCATTTTTATATATTTTTTACTTTATTATTGAAATATGAGAATAATTTTTTTTCAATTATCTTAAAAGTTTTCAAGTCTAAAAAATTGTGTTTTACAACCATGTTAACACCATATTACGACCGTTTTTAAATTGCGTTAAAATGTTTTAGAACCGCTTTTAATTGTTTGAAGAACTAGTTAGAGAACCGCTAAAAACTAGAATTGGAACTGTGCGCTGTTCCAGCACCTCCAAAAAATTATTAGTCGAGATTCAGTTAAGATTCCACTAAAATTAAAACCGTAAATTGTTGGTTCTAGAACCATAATCGGAAGTTCTAGAACCGTAACACTTTTAGTTTTATTGCAATTTTATATTCATTATTTTTTTAATTAATTAGTCTCAGATTTTATTTATATAAATACATTATTTTTAAGAGATAGGGTTGTGCACTTGCACTGGTACCGAAAATTGTACTGAATCTGAAAAAGAACTGATAAAATTGAAACTGTACTAAAACTGAAAATTTTAGTTCTGTATGCCAGTACTTATTCCTTACCTAAAACTATACCCAACGATGATTATACCAAAAATTAGTACGTAAAAAATAATAATTATACACCTCTATCTATAATCTATCTACATTCTATCTATCTAATATATATAAAAGTATGAATAATATGAATAAGTGGATAACAGTACGAATAAGCATAACATTAAGATCGCTAAAAATA
Source organism: Croton setiger (assembly GCA_948099555.1). Classification (NCBI taxonomy): domain Eukaryota; kingdom Viridiplantae; phylum Streptophyta; class Magnoliopsida; order Malpighiales; family Euphorbiaceae; genus Croton; species Croton setiger. Next base: position 11,290 of record CANUEY010091842.1, read on the forward strand.
CCATCCTATTTTTAAAATTTTAAGGGTAATTATATCTTTATCAAATTACAAATTAATTAATTAATTAATAGATGATAATTCTAATACTATTATTATAATGTATCAGAATTAAGAATTAATATTAATATTATATTAATTAATAAATAAATCAAAATCAATTGATTTAGTATTTTATTTTATATTTTATTTTAATTAGAAAATTTAAAATAAAATAATATTAATATTTGTAATATATTATAATTAAAAAATTTAAATTCTAACATTATAAAATCAAAACAAAGCTAATATGGTGCGTGGGAAGCCGTTAAGGAATTTTTTTTTACCTATCAAGGTGTAGAATAATTATTATGGTATAATTTGAAAAAAAAAAAAAGAGTTAAACTTAGTCCATTATGATCCAAGAATTTTTACATTTATATGTGTATGTAATATTATTGAATATAAGCCATTATATTTTCTTACATATAATTATTAACTTACCATGCTATATACTGATTAGCATTGCTAACGTCAATATATTATTCAAATCAATTTATACAAGGAAAATTGGAAGAATTGACACAAATTTCACTTTCGTGTAAAATAAATTAGCATTTTGTCTTTTAAAATTAGTGTTTTAACAATTTTCATAATATTTTACCATTTTAACCTCCTATTCAACTTTTATTCATTATTATTTTCGTTACTGTTAAAATTAACTTTTCCTTCCTTCTAGCTTTTCTGTTTAACAAATTTGTTTTTCTTTTACCTCTACTCAATTTCTTCATTGATTGCATTATTCTTCTTACAGAGCAGACAGATGCTCTTAGAACAGACCAACATTTGCTTACATTAGAGCTTCTAATTTTCTACCTTACGGATTTCATTCTGATATATTGCAGATTTCTTTTTCTTAGATGCGTCTTCTGTTTCTTCTACTCAATTTCTTTAAGATTCTTTGCTGCGTTTTCTTATAATCAATTTCGGATTCTTCACTGTGTTTTCTTATAATCAGTTTTAAATTCTTATAATCAGTTGTTATGATTTTTGCTCTAATTCTTCATCTATGGCATTGACAGGTATGTTTTACCTTTTGGTTTTCTTTGAGATTCAATGGCACTTTTAGGATAAATGCTCCAGTTTTGTATTATTCAATTTGTTGTTGTGGATGTTGATTTTTGTTTAATTATATCCTTTTTTTTAGAGTTCATATTATATAATGCTGATTTTGCTTTGGTGTTTTGATTAAGATTTTGTGCTCTGATTTTTCAATTTTATGTTATTAAATTAGAGTTGAAGTTTTGTTTTGCATAATTTTTTCTTTTTTCTTGTGTTTTATTGATTTTTAGTGATTTGTTTTAGTGATTGTTATAGGTTTTTGTTAATATTGTTGAATTAGAGTTAAAGTGACTATTGATTGATATTGACTGTTAATTACTAATTGTTACATTCTTTTTGATTTTATACTGATTTTGTTTTTCTAATTTTTATTTAAATTTTAGTGATTTTGGTTTATTGATTCTTATTTATCTTTACTGATTTTTATTGATTTTACATTATGCTTATTACTACATTCTTTCATGGTTTATTGCAGTTATTGATTGCTTTTTTTATGATTATATTAGTAGGTTTAGCAATGTACTTAGTATTGGTGATGATAGTATTTCTCATGTTTTTAATATGGATGGTATAACTATAGAGGATATAAATATTGGTAGTGTCTCCTTTGATTTTGATATTCAAGTTGGATATAATTTTTCTACTAAAGAATGTGTGCAGAAATGTATATCAGCAATTGCTTTGAATTGCAATTTTGAGTTTAAAGTTATCCCTTAAATGGTTTGAATTAGTCTATTAAGTATAAAAAAGTTGGTTGTTAATGATTTTTGCGGACTAGGAAGGTTAATGGTGTTTGTAAGGTGAAACATTATGTTTCGGAGCACAACTGTGACCGTGCTATTATTAATAATAAGCATCGTCAAGCTACAAGTAAGATAGTAGTTGATTTGTTAGTGTATAAGAAGAGATCAGGTGTATTAAAGATATTATTTCATATATTAAGGGGAAGCATGATGTGAATATTAGTTACTTCACTGCTTGAAAGTCAATTAATTTGACAAATGATGCACTTTATAATTCTGCTGCTGGTTCGAATGGTTTGGTCCTTGCTATGTTTATTGGTATAGTAAAGAGCAATCCAGGTATGTATTGTTTATTGAGTTCTAGTGATTCTTATTGATTTTTATTGACTTTATTTTTTTAAGTTATTGAGTTACATTTTGTTTAATTCAGTTATATTGGCTATTATTATTTTGTTATTGAGTTTTAAAGATTCTTAGTGATTTCAGTTATTCAGATGCATTTTTTAAAAACTCAGTTTTTTTTTTTTTTTGAAAATTAATGGCATGTATTGTTTTTATTGACTTTGATTGGTTGTTATTGAGTTATACTTATTATTATTGAGTTCTCTTAATTGTTATTGAGTTTTATTGATGTTTACTAAATTACAGATAATGATATGTATTTTATAGTTTTACTACATTATGCAGATTCTATGATGGCTTATGAGTTTGATTCTGAAAGTAATAGGCTTAAGTACATGTTTTTTAGTTTTGGAGCATCTATATTGAGTTGGGTGAACTGTAGACCTATTATTTTGGTGGATGCTACCTTTTTAAAGGGCAAACTTGATGGTACTTTATTGATTGCAGTTGTAAATGATTTCTTCAAACAATTATATGTTGTTGTTGGTTATAGAGACGGTTTGGTTATTATATCTAACCAAAATTCTAGTATCCGTAAAGCTGTTGCTTCTACTTACTCTAGAGTTTTTCATGCGATTTGTTTTCATCATTTGAAATGAATCTAATTTCTAGATATAGGAGTGTTAATGTTGTTAGTTATTTTTTGAGTGTTGTATATGCATACAAAAAGAAAGAATTTGACTTTAATTTTGATAAGATTCGTAAGAGATTCAAAGGAGCTTACAACTATCTTGTTGATGCTGAAGTAGATAGTGAAGAAAAAAATCATAGAGAATTGAATAAATTAAAGAGAGATTTTGAGAAATTGTGTTGCATGTTTTTTTTTTCGTGTATTGTACATGTATTTATATGTATACTATTAGTTTATTTGTATACAGAATGGATTCCTAATACAATTCATATAAAGTATTCTACTTGTAATTGGACTATAATTCTAATTAAATTATTATTGAATTTTTCCTGATTTCCTTCACTCCCCCTCAAGCTAAACTGTTGGATCACACACATTTAGCTTGCACCACACTTCTTTAAATGATGTTCCATTAATTGCCTTTGTCAAAACATCTGCAAGTTGATCTTCTGAACGAACGTATGGAAGTGTTACTACACTTTCTTCTAACTTTTCCTTGATGAAATGTCTGTTTATCTTAACATGCTTAGTCTGGTCATGTTGGATGAGATTCTTTGCGATCCGAATTGTAGCTCTGTTATCGTAAAGTAAATTGCATGGTCTTTTCACAGGGAATCCAATTTCAGCTAGAAGCTTCTGTATCCATAAAAATTCTGCTAGACCTCGAGCTATTCCTTTAAATTTTGATTCTGCACTCAATAGGGCAATAACCCTCTGCTTCTTACTCTTCCACGTCACTAGATTTCCTCTCACCAAGGTAAGATATCCAAAAGTTGATCTTCTATCTACTTTGTTTCCTGCCTAATCTGCATCTGTGTAAATAGGGGTGAGTAAAGTTCGGTTAGAACCGAAACCAAACAGAAATTTTTAGTTCGGTTAACCAAAATTTTGATAATTTTTTGTTTTTCGGTTCGGTTAACCGAGAAAATTGGTTCGGTTTTTGGTTATCACTTCTGACATTTTTGGTTATTTCAATCAACTGAAAAACCAAATTTCAATATCTAAAACGGCGTTGTTTTGGAAATTCCTTTTTTTCCTCCTTTATTTCTTCTTTCTGCTTCGGTTTTGGTTCAGTTAACCGATTTGCACAACCCTTTCATAACAGGTTTTCAAAAGTTCAGTTAACCGATCGGTTATTTAGTTTCATTTTCGGATAACTGAAAATTTCAGTTTCGGTTTTCGATTAACAAAAAAAATTAGGTTTCTGTTTCAGTTACTCATTTTGTGCATTCAGTTAATCAAAAATCAACCGGTTCGGTTCGGTTAACCGATTTGCTCAGCCTTATGTGTAAACCTTAACCTCAAGATGTCCATTGTTTTGAAACAGAATTCCTCTTCTAGATATTCCCTTTAAATACCTCATAACTCACATGGCTGTCTCTATATGCTCTTCTTGGGGTTGATGCATAAAATGACTAAGAACTCCAACTGAGTATGTAATATCAGGATGAGTATATGAGATAGATAAATTAACTTCTCGATGAAGTGTTGATATCGCTCTTGATTTGCCTACTTTGCTCCTTCAGTGATAGTCTTTTTGCTGGTTTACAGTCTACCATACCTATCTATACTAGTAGGTCAAGAATATATTTTAGCTGAGATACGAAGATACCCCTTTTTGACTGAGTACTTTAATTCCCAAGAAATACTTGAGACTTCCCAAATTTTTGAAATAAACTTTCCTTTAGTAGAGTCATTTCTTCTATATCATTACCTGTAATGACCATGTCATCCACATAAATGATAAGATAAGTAATCTTCAATTCCCTCTTTTTCAAAAACAGAGTATGATTTGCATTGCTCTGTTTATACTCATACTTCTTCATTGCTTTAGTGAACCTTCCAAACCATGCCCTTGGTGGCTGTTTTAACCTGTACAATGCCTTCTTTAGTCGGCACACTTCTCCATCCTTAAATTTTTCAGACATACCTGGTGGTGCTTCCATGTATACTTCCTCTTAAAGATCTCTATGAAGAAAGGCATTCTTCACATCAAATTGAAGTAATGGCCAGTTTTTATTAGCTGCTATGAAGAACAACACCCTGATAGTATCAATTTTTGCTAGTGGTGAAAAAGTCTCTGAGTAATCAATGTCATAGGCCTGTGTATACCTTTTGGCTACCACTCTCGCTTTGTATCTTTCAATCGAACCATCAGCCTTGTGTTTTATTGTGAAAACCCATTTACATCCAACAGGTTTCTTCCCTGGTGGGAGCATACACTTCTCCCAAGTTTCATTTTTTTTTCCAATGCCTCTATTTCTACATTCATTAATTGACACAATTCTTCCTTAACCTGAGCTTCTTGGATATTTCTGGGTAAAATCTCAATATACTGCGGTAGAAAAACCCTTAGCACTCTGTGATAACTTTTCTTTTGCTACATTAGTTATCAGATATCTGGATTTTCTGTGCATATATTCAGGTTCAAACCATTTTGGTGGTACTCCTCTAATGGATCTTGATTGTAACATCCTCTCTTATACCGTACGTTATAAAACATGTCATATTTTTTCATAGATATATCATCTTTTAATTCGCACGTTAACCTATTCCAATTCAAGTATTAAATAGTATATAACAAACATAAACCAAGCATATCTCAAACATAATCCAAATATTAATCATGCATTTTTATATCTTTTATATTTATATAACGTTTTGCCATATTATCCCAAAACTTAATAAACATATATATACATGCCAAACCAAAGAAGTAATGCTATACAGGAATAGCATTAATCAAAATTCTATATGCAACCAATATAGATCATGTGATGTGAGGGAGAGAGGCCTAGGCTTCAGCTGTACCGACTTGAGCAATAGACCGGTGAAGTCTCAGTACTTCACCCAGACAGCAAACCTGAAAACATAAATATGCGTTTTGTATGAATCGCAAAACTCAGCAAATTCTAAACAAAGCCTATATATAACAAATAAGGCAATTTATCAAACATATCAATATCATTCATTTTTCAAGTCATATATATATATATATATATATATATATCAATTATATAACAAACTATAATCGTAATTGCATAATGACATGTCATTTCTTATTTATTGGTTGTGATTTATCGACTACATGTTACCTCGGGAATTTCACGGCATAGCAGTAACAGCTGGCCAACAAACCTGTAAGACCGGAATACATCGTCGGTCAATAAGGGATCCGCAGATCAACCTTTAATATGCAGTATCCACCAGATCATTCTGCATTGTATAGGACCTGTAGGTCTTTCTATAACATATTAGACCAGTAGGCCTTTCCATCAAATCATAGAGGAAACCATAGTTCCTCAAACGTGAAATCTGTAACATTGGTAACGATAATCACAACCGCCTTATTTAGGTTCTGTGGACATATGCTTGAAAATCATGTATATATATATCATATTGTCATGCTTATATAATCTCATACTTGTAATAGTCATATAATCACATAACCGGATTTCATTACCGGTAACATTAACATGGTATAACATATATCATTTATTCCAGATCATATAACTCAACTGGTCGGATTTCAGTAC
>CANUEY010091846.1:0-44902 GCA_948099555.1 Croton setiger
ATATGAATAAATAACATATTACCCAGCATATATGAAACCACATATACTATTATATATACTCCATAAATCATAGCAATAGATTTTACAAATTATAATACATACTCGAGTATATATAGTCTATATATACTAGTATATATACTCAAGTATATATAGTGTATATACCTCGAGTATATATAATCTATATATACTTGTATATATACCCAAAGTATATATATTCTACATATACTTGTATATATACCAGAGGCAATTTTGGGTTTTTTATAAAAAATATGCTATTTTTTAAATTTTTTAAAATATGTGCTATTCTCTTAATTTTACTATAAAATTTGTGCTATTTCTTTAAAGCTCCCCTCCTTCAGCTGGTCGCTCTATTTCTCTGTTTCCAAAGCTTCTACATTGGGCCTGGTCATTGGGTTAGCTGGTTGGTTATTGATTGGATCTTGGTTTAGGCTGAATACAAAAAGAGTATTTGAATGAAATAGCATATTATTTCTTTGAAAAAAATCAAATAGCACAAATTTATAAAAATTATAAAAAAATAGCATATATTTTAATAATTTGACTAAAATACCCTTAGAAGCAGTATATATAGTTTATATATACTACTATATGTACTGTATATATAATTTAAACGAAGAAGGGAGTAATGTATATATAGGTTAAATTCATATGTTGGTATATATGATGACATATATATACTAAAGTCTATATATACTAGTAGATATACTATAGTTTATATATACTAGTATATATACTAGAGTATATATATCTCGAGTATATATAATTTATATATACTTGTATATATATTTAAAGTATATATATTCTATATATACTTGTATATATACAGGGGCAGTTTTGAATTTTTTATAAAAAATATACTATTTTTTTAAGTTTTAGAAATATGTGCTAATATCTTAATTTCACTATAAAATTTGTGCTATTTATTTAAAGCTCTCATACAAAAATGACCCTTTAATACTCGTTCTACAATTTTTTTTAAATGAGTTAGAGAATGATTGGTGGACAATTACTAAATTTATTTATTTATTTAATGAATATTTTTTTACTGTAATTAATAAAAAAAATAGAATAACTTTTACTATTATTTAATTATAACTTTGCAAAAATCACATATTTTTAATATTTTATGAACAAATGATAAATATTTGGTATTACTTGTTTGATATCACAAAATTACATTCAGAGAGTAGATGTGATTATGGGTCAGGTTGGTCCGCTTGGTTCTACCCGTGTAATCAGCCCAATCTACTTTCAAATCGAAATCAGAACCGCTCGATCAATAGTTCAGTTCAGATTTAACAAATTTCGACTGTAATACAATCTGTCTGCTCCACATTATATGTAAGAAAATAAAAATAAAAATATGGAAAAATTTTATTTTTTTTCCAACACGACAAATGGGAAAAATTTAGCCTCCCAAGAAAAAGAGCAGCTTTATCTCTGTAAATGGAATATTTTTATTTTATTTTATTTTATTTTTCCAACAGTAGCTTAGAAATTAAAAGGTGGGAAAACAAAAGGGATTTATTTCTTGCCCGGAAACAACAAAACCAATAGTGGATGATGACTGGAGTCTGACGAGTAACTCTCTCAGATTTCACTCTGCTCATATTTAATTCCATCTAGCCGGAAAGATGTGTTGTTTCTCCTTATCATGGTATATTTTTTATTTTAGCTTTCTTTACTACATTTATCTTTTTTTTTTTAGTTCCTGGATTGTGAATTTTACAGGAAAGATTGGATCTTTTTGTATTGTATTAGGTATGTTTCGTTGAATCGGAGAAACCCATTTGATAATTTCTTGAATGGTAGTTTAAATCATATTCTGTTTGTTGATTTTGTTGAATGGTAGCTTTAGGTGTGATTTTGAATTTTCTTTTGTTTGTTATTTAATTTTTAGCTTGTTTTTTTTGGGTTACCAATTGTTGTATGCAGAAATTGAGAGCCTCTCCATATAGATTAGATTCAATTAGTATGGGAATGGGAACATACAATGATGTTAATCATGTAGATTTCCATGAAGCGCCTTCTCCTAGATTACAGGACTTTAAGAAAGTTTCAGTTTTACCCCTTGTTTTCCTCATCTTTTATGAAGTTTCTGGGGGTCCTTTTGGTGTTGAGGATAGTGTCAAGGCAGCTGGTCCACTGTTGGCTCTTCTTGGCTTTTTAGTATTTGCCTTAATATGGAGTGTCCCTGAGGCTCTGATCACAGCTGAGATGGGTACCATGTTCCCGGAAAATGGAGGTTATGTTGTTTGGGTTTCGTCTGCCTTGGGTCCTTATTGGGGTTTCCAGCAAGGATGGATGAAATGGCTGAGTGGGGTGATCGATAATGCTTTGTATCCAGTTCTTTTTCTTGACTATTTGAAGTCTGGAATACCAGCTTTGGGCAGCGGCTTACCAAGAACCGGGGCAGCACTCGCCTTGACATTCTTGCTCACTTACATGAATTATAGGGGCCTGACTATTGTGGGGTGGGTTGCTGTTCTTTTAGGGGTATTTTCAATTCTCCCTTTTGTGGTCATGGGACTTGTGTCAATTCCAAAGTTGGATCCTTCAAGATGGTTTGTGGTGAATTTTCAAAATGTGGATTGGAATTTGTATTTGAACACCCTCTTTTGGAATTTAAACTATTGGGATTCAATCAGTACACTTGCTGGAGAAGTCGATAACCCAAAGAGAACTCTGCCTAAAGCTCTATTTTATGCTCTGGTATTGGTTGTTTTTAGCTATTTCCTCCCTCTTTTGGTTGGCACTGGAGCTTTGCCACTTCAACGAGACTTGTGGACGGATGGTTATTTCTCAGACATTGCTAAAATGCTTGGCGGAGATTGGTTGAGGTGGTGGATCCAAGGTGCTGCGGCAATGTCAAATATGGGTATGTTTGTGGCTGAAATGAGCAGCGACTCTTTCCAACTTTTGGGTATGGCAGAACGCGGAATGCTGCCCGATATCTTTGCTAAGAGGTCTCATTACGGAACTCCTCTTCTGGGGATATTATTTTCAGCTTCTGGTGTGATTTTGTTGTCATGGCTAAGCTTTCAAGAGATTGTAGCAGCAGAAAATTTCTTGTACTGTTTTGGAATGATACTGGAGTTCATAGCTTTTTTATATCTAAGAATTAAATACCCAGCTGCATCTCGGCCATATCAGATACCGGTGGGAACAGTTGGAGCTATACTAATGTGTATTCCTCCAACCATATTGATTTGTGTTGTTTTAGCTCTTTCTACATTCAAAGTAATGGTGGTAAGCCTCATTGCGGTGGCTATCGGACTAGTCCTGCAACCCTGTCTTGTGTACATTGAGAAAAAGAGGTGGATGAGATTCTCCATTAGCAATAACCTCCCAGACCTTCAAATTGGAAATCAAGAGACCAGTTCTTTTATATAGTAACACGATCAAATATGAAGCTGAGATCAGAGGGTGGTGGTTGATTTTCAAGATGGAAAGTGAAAACACAACTTGCAGTTTTCCAACTTGGTAACATTAACATGAACACTGAAGCCTTAGAAAATTTGTCAGTCTTACTAAATTCTCATGCTTCAAGCTAATTTTTCTCTCTTTGTAAATCAATGATCATGATTGAATAATTTAGAACAATAACAACTAGGATATGTAAGAAACAGTATGGTTATGTATTCAGTAGATTTCGAGCTTTTCTTTCGTTGAATCTGAACCGAGCTTATATGTTTTGAATCGAAATGCATCATTGGCATAAGCTTATAAGCTTCATTAGCTCTGTTTCCTTCTCATATTATGTTTCCTTATTATGATAGCTTGAAGAGTCAGTTTCTTCTGTTTATCGTTTGTTTTTGGGTTAATTTGATACTCTTAGGTGTTCTTCAGAATCATCTTAAAGAATTGTAATGTTGTTGGGAAGAATCCGTTGATGGGTTTTGTTAGTTCTGTTATTTCTTTACAGTTGAATTTGATTTTCCTTCCAACTTCCATTAGAATGAATCTTGTAAGGATTGTAAGTTCATTTATTTAAATATAAATATAAATATAAATATAAATATATATATATATATATATATATATATATATATATATATATATATATATATATATATATATATATTTTAAGAAAAAAAAAGAAAGAATTAAAAGACTAATAAAAAACAATTACATGAATTTTTCTTTAAAAAAAATTAGAATATTTAGGTTTATTTTATTTTTTAAATATTTGATTATGTTTTTTATTTTATTTTATATGATATAATAATTATTTTTTCAATTAAATTACAAAATTTCATATTACATTATTTGGTCAAATATTTATTAAACCAATTTTAAATATTTTTAATAGGGTATTATTAAAATTACTGTAATAAATTTGTTTTATAAGTAATAATATAATCAAATATGATAAGAATATTCTATTAGAGTTATGATTTTATTTATTTATTTATTTTGAAAAATAAATAGCAATATATGTTTTTAAATTGAATATTTTAAAATAATATAAATAGAGTGGATTTGGGAAGTCCTTGAGCATACATAAGTAGATAATATAATAGTTTCCTCTTGAACATCTGAGCGTTTGTAGTCCAACGGTTAGGATAATTGCCTTCCAAGCAATAGACCCGGGTTCGACTCCCGGCAAACGCACTTTCTTTTGTTTTTTTCCTCAACTAATTGATAATTAAATTCTACAATTTGAGACTGAATTCATATTATTTAGCTAGAAAGCAATGAAAATTTTTCATGTGGGCCTATTTGTAATCTTCATTTTTACATTTTAGGGAGAAAAATGCTTTGTTACAGACTTACAGGTAATAAAGAGATGATAAGCGGAGCTGCAAACGAGCTGAACCGTTCGCGAGCGATTCGGTATTTGCTCAATAAAAGTTTGATTTGATAATAAACAGGGCGAGTTTGAGCCAAAAATTTAAGTTCGTTTAATAAACGAGCCAAATAATTAGATTCGAGTCAGCTCGCTCGCGAACAGCTCAGTTTAATTAGTTGGAGAGTAGCTCGTTCAAATAATTATGAAATTTGAAATTTTGCTTTTTTTTATGACTTTATGATCATAATATCAAATCAATCCTCTGTTCAAAAACCAAAACACATTTAATGATTTTGTACTTACGCGTTTGATTATTCAATGCATGTAGGAAATTTTTGGATTTTTGATAGCAACTTTCATGAACTGGGTCCATTTATATGCTCAATTTCTTAGGTTCTGTCTGGAATTATTGGTTTTGGGAGATTTCAGTTACTCATTTAAGTGGGTTTCTAATTCCAATTCAATGCAGTGTATAATTTGGGCAGAAAGTCTACTTAGATATTTTCCAGAAAAGTGCATATTTTTTCTTCTTTGAAGCTTTATAGATATGAATATGGACTTGTGAGCCAAAAAGGTAAAGTTGGGAGCCCTACTTTCTATATATATATAAGAAATATCTATAGATTCTGATATCAAATTATAAAAATTCCAGTTATGGAAATTTTCTTTAAGCTTTTAATCTTCATTTCCCTTGTTTTATCCTTACATTGCAGTTCAGTTGATGCTTCTAAATTGAGTTCCAATGATTATTCTAGCCACATGAATGGAGGTTGCATTGTGGTTGAGAGGGAAGCTCTTCTTAAGTTCAAATCAGGTCTTGAAGATCCTTCTGGCCGTCTTTCTTCCTGGGTTGGCAATGATTGTTGTGTTTGGAATGGTGTTAGGTGCAGTGTTCAGACAGGACATGTCATTAAGCTTGATCTTAAAAACCAGCAGCAGCCTATTTCCAACCTTTCAGGTAAAGAAGCTTATGAACACTCATGTCTTGGTGGTAATTTGAACCCTTCTTTGATTGATTTGAAGTACTTGTATTACCTAGATTTAAGTTTGAACAATTTCCAAGGGCTCCCAATTCCCAACTTCATTGGTTCTCTGAATCAACTGATTTATCTCAATTTGTCTCGATCATCGTTTTCTGGTCTAGTTCCACCTCATTTAGGAAATTTGTCGAATTTGCGCTCTCTTGATTTGTTTGCTCTTCCATATCGGAATATAGATGCATATACAATAACTTCTGACATGAATTGGATTGCTAGACTCACCCGCTTGGAATATCTAAATTTGGGGTATGTCAACCTTAAAGCTGCATCACCCACTTGGCTGCAGGTTGTTAATATGCTTCCCTCTTTGACTGAACTGCATTTGCCTGGCTGTAATCTGAATCACTTAACTCATTCTCTTTCAAAAGTGAATTTTAGCTCTCTTTCTGTCCTTGACCTTTCCGAGAATGAATTCAACTCCACCATGCCTCAGTGGTTGTTTAATCTTAGTAGTCTCATGCATCTTAACTTGGAAAATTGTGAGATTCAGAATCTTATGCCTAGTGGTGCTGGAAGAAGCTTTTGCAATTTGCGAGGTTTATACCTTAGATACAATGATATTTCTGGTGACATAACAGACTTTTTAGGAAGTATATCTGAATGCAGTAATAATAGCTTGGAGATCCTAAGTTTGGGTGGTAATAGAATAAGTGGGCAGATACCTGAGTCAATAGGAAAATTCAAGTACCTGAAACATTTAGACTTAAGGGCTAACTCTTTTTCTGGTTCGATTCCATTTTCGATTGGGAATTTATCATTTTTAGAGACGTTAGACTTGAGTCAAAATAAAATGAATGGGATCATCACTGAAAATATTGGACAGCTATGGAGATTAGTTACCCTAGACCTGTCTTCCAACTATTGGAAAGGTGTTGTATCTGAAGTTCATTTTTCAGACCTTGCAAATCTGAAGAGTTTCTTAATTCAATGTCAGTCGCTTTCTATTGATTTAAGGCATGAGTGGATTCCTCCATTTAGCCTTAAAAGTTTTGGAGTTTATGATTGCCATTGTGGTTCCTCATTCCCTTCTTGGCTCAAGACTCAAAAGCATATTTCCTTTCTAGCCATGTCAACTGCATCAATTTCAGGAAAAATACCAGATTGGGTTTGGGAATTATCACAGCAGCTTGGTTGGTTGGACCTTTCCAATAACCAATTTGATGGGGAAGTGCCCAGTTCATTACAATTCAAACCACATGCTTTGGTTGATTTGAGTTCCAACCTTTTAGAGGGTTCACTTCCTGTTTGGTATGGTGTGGAGTCTCTGTATCTCAATAGCAATTTGTTTTCAGGTCAAATTCCACCAAACTTTTTCCATGAAATACCATTTTTATTAACCATGCACATTTCAGACAACAACCTGACCGGTAGCATCCCATCATCAATAAGCAGTTTAAACAGATTATGGTCTCTTGATTTGTCAAAAAATCATTTATCTGGTACTCTCAACTTTCCTTGGGAGTACTTGCACCCATATGCCATTGACTTATCTAACAACACCATTTCTGGTGAAATCCCGAAATCAATTTGCTCATCATCTTACCTTCAAGTGTTGGCATTGCACGGGAACAATCTTTCCGGTAAACCTTTTTCATCCCTGAGAAACTGCAGTAGACTGATTTCACTTGATCTTGGAGAAAATAGGTTCTTTGGAAGAATACCAAATTGGGTTGGAAAGAAGCTATCAAATTTAAGGGTATTAGGCCTAAGACACAACAAGTTCAATGGAAAAATTCCTGGAGAGCTATGTAGTCTTCCTGGTCTGCATATCTTAGACTTAGCTCATAACAATTTTTCTGGATTCATCCCTTCATGTATTGGAAATTTAAGGGGTTTGAAATCTCTGCGTTATTACGTTCCTTTTAACCCGCATTCGTATGGAGATTATTATGATAAGATGGAGTTGGTTTCAAAAGGCAGAGAGCTTGAATATGTACACATACTCAGGATTGTAAATACTATAGATTTCTCTAGCAATAGTTTCAATGGAGAAATTCCTCAACAAGTAGCTAGTCTTACATATTTAGGTACCTTAAACTTGTCTTTGAATCAATTAACAGGAAAAATCCCAGAAAAGATTGCAGATTTACAGTCATTAGAAACTCTCGACCTCTCATTGAATCATTTGTCAGGTTCAATTCCTCCAAGTATGTCTTCTATGACTTTCTTATGTTCCTTAAACTTTTCATACAATAACTTGTCAGGACCAATTCCATTATCCAACCAATTCAATACTTTCAATGATCCTTCCATTTACGAAGGTAATTCTCAGCTTTGTGGACCTCCATTACCAAAAAACTGTTATAACTCCATGAATGAGAATCCAAGTTTCAAGCAGGATCAAGAAGAAGAAGATGAAGATTGTTGGATTGATATGCAATGGTTTTTCATTGGAATTGGACCTGGATTTGTTGTAGGTTTCTGGGTTGTTTGTGGGAGTTTGATTCTGAAAAAGAGTTGGAGAAATGTCTATTTCTGGTACATGGACATTGTTAAAGACAAGATATATCTGTTTATTGCTGTAAATAAGGCTCGTTTAATGAGGAAATGGATTAGTGAAAGATAGGCAGCAGAAAGAATTTTTTTTTTTTTTTTTTTAAACTATGTAATAAAAATCATATATATAAGGCATATCTTGTAAGTTAATATTTTTCTAGGCATGTCAATATTTAAGGTCGTTTAACGGCTCCAAATTAATCTAGATCGAGAACCATAAAGGTCAAAACCCCTGACTCTTAAGGTGCTGCATTCCTAAGGATCTAACTTGCGATGTTGTGATTAAGTTGGAATAGCCCTGAGCAACTAATCCAACATTTTGATAAAATAAAAATGAATAATTCAAGAAGTTTTCATGCATTACTGTACAGGCCGGCCAGCTGATGAAAATTATAGCAACTTGTTTCACAGAAAGCTATATATATAATTTAAAATATCAGACAAACACTCAAATATATAAAAATGGTGATTTCTTTAATATATGTATGTATATAAATGCCCTGAATCTTACCTAAACATTTGAATTCATATTGTATTGAGAGTTCTTCGCAATGGACATTCCAAATATTCTATCTGGTATGTCAATTTGTGCTATGTGTTTGATATTTTTCTCATTTCTGATCAATTTGTTTTACAAACTATGGTGGAGACCAATTTCCATACAATCCATGATGATGTCTCAAGGTATAAAAGGACCTTCTTATAAGTTCTTCCATGGAAACTCGAAAGAGATCGTCAATATGACATCTTCCATTAAACCTATGGAATTGTCACAGTCACACCCTTTACTTCAATCTGTATTGCCTCACTTGTATGCATGGAAAAAAATTCATGGTAAGTTCCCTTTCTCTATATGTTACTCTTTCAATCCTTTGTACTTGTGTTGAAAATGGGTGAGTTTTCATTGATCTTCTCACTTTTATGAGAAGTGGAGGTTCGGATTTAATTCATTCAGTTCATATTTTGTCACTAATTTGACATATATTTGTTATGGAAGTCCCATGAAGGACTACTAATCTAATAAATCTAATTTCTGCAAATTATTGTAGGGTCGAACTTCTTGTACTGGCATGGTTCTAAGGCTCATTTGGTGATCACAGAACCAGAAATGATCAAAGAGATGTTGAATAATAGAGATGAAACATTTCCCAAAAGAGAATTACAAGATTATGAGAAGAAATTAATAGGGAATGGTATTATAACAACCAAAATACAAGAAAAGTGGTTTAGACTTCGTAAACTATCCAATCAAGCTTTCCATGGTGAATGCTTGAAGAGAATGATTCCAGCAATGATTACAAGTGTGGAGATGATGCTTGAAAAATGGAAAAATCATGGCCATAAGGAGATAGATGTGTTTCAAGAATTCAAGATTCTGACATCAGAAATAATTTCCAGGACAGCTTTTGGAAGTAGCTATTTGGAAGGACAGAACATTTTTGATAAGATAATCCGTTTAGCTGTCATCCTTGATAGAAACAAATTTAATGTTAAAATTCCTGGAATTAGGTACGTTGTCTGAACTTTTAAATTAATATTTCTATTCATTGATTGGTTTAATGTATGAACATTTCTGTTGTTGCAGTAATCTTGTTAAAACAAAAGATGATACAGAATCAGACAAGTTAGCAAAAGGGATTCAAGTTTCAATCATAAATATGATCAAGAAAAGAGAGGAAGCAGCAATCAGCGAGAAATCGGATAGTTTCGGAAATGATTTTCTTGGATTACTGATAAAGGAACATCAACAAAATGATGGTAGTACAAGAAGATTATCAGTTGCAGACATGGTTGATGAATGCAAAGCTTTTTATATTGCAGGACAAGAAACCACTGCAAGCTCACTTGCTTGGATTATTTTCCTTCTAGCTCGTCACCATGATTGGCAAGATAGAGCAAGGAATGAGGTTCTAAAATTATTCGGCCACCGAAATCCAACCCCAGATGGCCTCTCAAGAATGAAGATTGTAAGTGTTAGATATTCGAACATATTGGTCGTTTTGCCTGGTTGAATATGCACTTGCCATTAAACTATGCCTCGTATGCTTGTAAGTGTTGGAAATATTTTAAATCTTTGTTGTTTCAGGTAAGTTTGATTATTAATGAAGCTCTCAGGCTATATTCTCCTGTTATTTTCGTCGAACGACAAGTCCAGAAGCAAGTCAAGTTAGGGAGATTAATTCTTCCTGCAAATATAATAATTGAAATACCAATTCCTGCAGTCCACCATGATCCTGAAATATGGGGAGAAGATGTTAATGTTTTTAAGCCAGAGAGATTTGCAGAAGGCTTGGCCAAGGCTACAAACAACAATGTCAATGCTTATCTTCCATTTAGTTTGGGACTTCGAAATTGTGGAGGTTTCAACTTCGCAATTACAGAAATTAAGGTTGTAATATCAATGATTTTACAGCATTATCAGTTCACTTTGTCACCAATTTATGTTCATTCACCTGTTCAGTTTCTTACTTTGTGTCCACAGCATGGACTGCAAATTATTCTCCATCCATTGTAACTTGTATCAGTGTATTTATATATATTAACTGGCATGAAAGTGATAGATGCCTCATATATAATGTAACAACAAGAAATAAGAATTTTATTTATAATGTTTTGAAGGGAATGATAGCAGCAATGATTGCAAGTGTAGATACGATGATTTCAAAAATGGAAAAATTATGGGTATAAAGAGATGTGTTACAAGAATTTAAGGTTCTTGCATCAGAAATAATTTCTAGGACAGCTTTTGGAAGCATTACTTGGAAGTAGGAGAGAGCAAATTTCGGTAATTACTGAACCGAATCAATTCGGTAACCGAAAATCGGTAACGGTAATTTACCGATCGGTAATCAGTAATAACCGTCGGTAGCGGTTTCGGTAGGAGAGTGAAATTTTCGATAAAAAACATTAGCAAATTACCGAAAAAATTACATAACGGTAATGGTAAAAAACTTATCGGTTAACCGATTACCGATCGTTCGGTAACGGTTACCGATCGTTCGGTAACGGTTACCAATTGCTCACCCAACAAAACATTTTTAATAAGCTAGGTATCATCATGAACAGGAATAAAATTAAAGTTAATATTCCTGTAATAAGGTAAATTGTTTATCCATAATCTTCTATTAATTGGCAATGGTTAGTGAATTAAAATGGACAGTGCATTCTTTTATGTTGTTGCAGTAATTGTGTTAAGAACAAAGATGACATTGAATCAGATAGATTAGAACAAGAGATATGAGATTCAGTCATAAAGATCATAAAGAAAAGGGAAGAAGAAGCAATTAGAGAGAAATCAGACAGTTTATCTGGAACCTCACTCACCTGGATTATGTTTCTTCTAGCTCTTAACACAGATTGGCAAGATAGAGCCAGAAAAGAGGTTCTTGAATTATTCAGCCATCGGAATCCAACTCCAAATGGCCTCTCAAGAATGAAAATTGCAAGTGTTATCGCATTTGCCATAGTTGAGTATGATTATCAATGAAGCTCTCCGGTTGTATCCTCCGGTGACTTATGTCCTAACAGAAGTGAAAAGGCCAGCGGTATTAGGAGGATTTGTTCTTCCTGCAAATACAATACTCCAAATACTTATTCATGCAGTCCACCAAGATCCTGAAACATGGGGAGAAGATCCTGAAGTTTTTAAACCAGAAAGATTTGTAGAAGCCATGGCGAAAGCTACAAAAAACTATGTCAATGCTTATATCGGGACCTCGAATCTGTGCAAGATACAGCTTTGCACTTACAGAGATCAAAATTGCACATGTCAAGGATTCTGCAGAATTACCAGTTCAAATTTTTCATGGTAAACCAATCTAAATGAGCAATTGAAGTATTAATAAATCAGTTCTATTAATTCTACCATAAACATATAGTGGAATAGTTACATTTTCCATGCCATGCCCAGTTAGCTGCTTCAGGGGTTGGACGACAAAATCAGGCTATTTACCAGAAGAAGTGCTACAATATACTTGCGGTTAGATCAGGATTTCAGGCTACTACTGAGTAAGAATATTCTATTGCACAAAAGGGTATCTAGAAACATAATATTCTTGAGCACGAGAAGCACCGTCCCTGGCAAGAATCCCTTCAAGGTCTCCAATAATTCGGGCCAACCATATTTCCAAGTTTCTTTGGACTTCTTTTAAGTTGTTTCTAATGGAGTCGAAAGAACGTCTTGTGGTTTGGCTACCTACCTCATCATAGTAACTCTTCCCAATCTCATTCTGTAATGCCATCAGCTTCTGTCCAGTTTCAGATGCACGCTGTTGAAGTCGAAATGCTTCAAGCAAAAACTCAGTTTGTCTTTGTGTTCGGAACTCTGGACTGAGTTTGGGTTCACAGGGATCACTAGCTTGCTGCAAAATCATGAAAGAGTGTATTAAGGAAAGAAATAAAATTGTTATAAGCTTAAAATGGTTCCTAGACCAAGCCTCTCTCAAATTTAAAATGTCAATAAGTTTCATTTCCCAAGTTAATGCAATTTCTACACTCAGCATTGACAATTAACAGTATCCAAAATACAACATGACTTTTCAAAGAGAAAATTTGTGCGCTGGCTCAAATATATATATATATATAGAGAGAGAGAGAGAGAGAGAGAGAGAGAGAGGCAATTTTTATCCATTACCATTCTTCTGCATAGATCATCGATCTTTCCTGCAAGAGCTTGGCACCTCTTTGCTTGCTTCCTCATCAATGAAGGTACTTTTGATAGATCAGTTTTTCCAACTTTCTCTAAGTTCAGAAGTTCCTGCTCAAGCAACTTCAACTTAGAGGAAATTCCAGTTGATTCACCATCTACCTTCCATGGAGATTCCCTTCTAAACAGGAAATGCACATTACACCTTTGCTAGTTGCAACGTTGCATATACGATTCATAAATATTAGCACCTATGAATCATAAACTTACCTTGCTACAAAATGCTTCATATGATAGAGCGATTCAAGAGATTCATACTGCATATCCTGCAGAAACAATCTTCCAAACTTAGAATTAGAATCTATAGAAATGAACATCTAAAATTATGTAACTCGCAATCAAATTAACAAACAGAATTGGTATCTCGTAAACGAACAGAACCATAATAGGGAAAGGACACAGAATCAGCCAATGGTTTGTAAACAAACATATTCTCCTCTTACAATATTAACCAAAATGGATACAATTCATGCATATAATAAGGCCCTTTAGCTAGAACATGGAAAATGGAAAAAGCCTGTATTTACCATATTCAAAGTCCATCAGAACAATTGAACACTTCTTAGGAATGAAGATGAAGATTCAGAATCCTTGGAAATATGATTTCAGAAAGCTATGGATCAATATGTTTCTTCATGCTTTGAAGATGGATAAGCAGCTAGCAATAAAAAATAAAAAAACAGCAAATTGAGAAAGTAGCAAACCTGCCAAAGATTAGTTTTTTCTGACCAAAATTTAGAAGCAGACGCCATGAAATCTGAACTGAAATCCCCATTAATGGATTGTTGCTGCTGCTGCTGTAATTGCTGTAGTTGCTGGCTGTAAATAAAATTGATATTCTCCTCCTCCCCACCACCACCACCATAATACTCTCTGTTCCTACCCACACCAGATACTTCCTCTTCATCTTCTTCAACAGCATAATCAGGAGCAGCACTTCTAGACATAAACCCAATCATTTCTTCTCTTTCCCCAACTTCCCTTTCCAAATCTTGAATTCTTCCTCTCCACTCTTCTTTCTCTCCTTCCAAATCTTCAATTCTTGCCCTTAAAGCAGCCATTTCTTCACTGGCGGCGTCGATCTGGTGGAGCAACCGCTTCTCCTCCGCTTGCCATGCGTTTCTATGACTAGCAAAGATCTCAACAACTCTTGCATTGGCTTTGGAATCTTCTTTTCTTCTTGATTTCATTTGCTTTAACTGTTCTTCGGATTGAAATAAGCGAAAAGAAAGGTCTCTTATTTGGGTTTGAAGTTTCTGTACGAAAGAAAGTGAATTTGTTGGCAAAGAAACCAAAAATAGACCAAAGCTTAAACCAAGATAAGAAGAGATTGTTTGTTGGTAGTGTAGTTGTGGGTTTGTGTTTTCATGGTCGTCTTCTACCTCTTGTTGTTGTTCTTCATTTGACTTCTCTCCTTCTTCATCTTCTCCAGCCATATTTACTCTGGTCTGAACTGGTGGGTGAGTGTGAGTGTGAGTGTGTGACAAAGACACAGGATTATGATGAGCTCAAAAAGTTGTATAAAGTACATTTTTATATTTTGTTCAAAAAAAGTACATTTTTACATTATTATACAGTATTATATTTGTACTATGTATTTCGCAAAAAGTTTACGCAAAAATTTATGAGTTTGCCATGTAAAACATAATTTAGCGTTACATTCTAATTTTTCAAAAATGCCCATACTTTT
Source organism: Croton setiger (assembly GCA_948099555.1). Lineage (NCBI taxonomy): Eukaryota > Viridiplantae > Streptophyta > Magnoliopsida > Malpighiales > Euphorbiaceae > Croton > Croton setiger. Next base: position 14,745 of record CANUEY010091846.1, read on the forward strand.
TTTTCCACGATTTCCCAAATATTGCTTATATATTTCGCAAAAATTATACACAGTTTGTCATACCAAATATGAACAGTGGCGAAGAGAAGAAGAAAAAGAAGAAAGAAGAGGACGACGAGATTAAAAGAAGGAAGGAAGCTAAAATTCTAACGTGAAGAAAGTCGGTTTAATGAAAGTAAGATCAATGATGTTTGAAAATGAAGAACAAAGATGAAGGAATGAAGCGCCTATTTTTTCGGGGCTAGTTTAGGAATATATGAATGTTTTGAGATATTTACCATATAATTGTTAGTGATATTTTGTTAATATGAAACCAGTGTTTGGGGTATTTACTTAGTTTGCCCTTATAAGAAGGCAATTTCGTATATTTGCCTGAATTCATGGGTATCTTGGCGAAAAAAGCTTAAATTTGTGCCATTTTTAATATTTAGGCTAAGTTGAAGGGCCAAAATAAAGATAAACCAAAAATTAGAAAAAAACCCTTATGGCTGATTGATTTTCTAGACCCCAAATTGAAATTTCAAAATTAGGAAGTGGGAATCCTTATGCTCTGTGTGCACTGTAACAACTCAAGCTATCAATTGATGCCAAATCTAGAGCTCCTTTATCTCGTCTCCAGTTTAAAAAGCTTCAATTTCTTTACTTGAATACTTCACTCGTTGTTTGACGGCCGAGAAAGTTTGGTACTTACAAGAAATTTCTCTCTTACTATTGATAATTTCTCTAACTTTATTATTTCAGGTTCATGTAAACAGAAATGACGCTACTTAGTCGGTTCTTTTATAAAAGGCCTCCTGATGGATTGCTTGAATTTGTTGATAGAGTATATGGTAAGAGCAAATTTCGCAATTCCTTGTCTTTTTCAAATGGGATTTTTTTTTGTATATTTGCAATTTTAGTAATTTTTGTTATTGTTTCAATGACTCGCATTTGCATTGTGTTTCTTTGTATATGTAATTTCAAAATTTATTTCAGTGTATATTCAAAATTTTAGTTTTTTTTTTAAATGTTGTTTCAGTGTCTGATTGCATTGTGTTTCTTTGGGTATTTATTTATTTATTTTTGTGTATGTTTGTGTGCAGTTTTTGATTCTTGCTTTTCCACTGAGGTTTTGCCTGATGAGATGTACCAAATATATCTACATGAAATTGTGGCTGAATTGCATGAAGAATTTCCTGATTCGTCTTTTCTTGGTTTTAATTTTCGTGAGGGTGAGAAAAGTAGCCAATTTGCAAAAATTGTATGCCAATATGATGTTACTGTCATGGATTATCCACGACAGTATGAAGGTTGCCCTCTTCTTCCATTATCTTTGATTCAGCATTTTCTTCGTGTTTGTGAGAGTTGGCTTTCCTCTGGTAATCATCAGAATATAATCCTTATCCATTGTGAGAGGGGCGGTTGGCCACTGTTGGCCTTTATTTTAGCTGGTTTCTTGATTTTTAACAAGTTACATAGTGGCGAACGGCGAACTCTTGAACTTGTGCATAGAGAGGCTCCTAAAGGGTTCTTGCAACTATTGTCACCTCTTAATCCTTTCCCATCTCAGCTCCGATACATTCAGTATGTAGCGAGGAGAAATATAGCACCTGAATGGCCTCCACCAGAACGGGCCCTTTCTTTAGATTGTATTATTCTTCGTGCAATTCCAAGCTTCGACTCTGAAAATGGATGCAGACCAATCATCAGAATATTTGGCAGAAATCTCAACACCAAGAGTGGGCTTTCGACTCGTATGCTTTTCTCCATGTCGAAGAAAAAGAAGAACAACCTTCGACATTATTGCCAGGTGAGAGTCTTCCTTTTCTTATTTGTCTTGTGTCATTATTATTCAACATTTATACGTTGGGGCAAGGCAAGGCAATTCAAATATGAAAGTTCTCAAATTGCAGGCAGACAGTGATGTGATTAAGATTGATGTCCAGTGTTGGGTGCAAGGAGATGTTGTGTTGGAATGTGTGCATCTGGATTTGGAACCAGAGAGGGAGGTTATGATGTTCCGTGTTATGTTTAATACTGCATTTATTCGATCTAACATATTGATGCTCAACTCGGACAACTTGGACATTCTTTGGGATTCGAAGGAACGTTTTCCAAAAGGCTTTCGAGCAGAGGTGAAATTACTTCTTGTTGCATTTTGATATTCTTTGCACTTTGCTCTGAATTCGCAATCTATTTAATAGAATTGAAATTGTAAGTTCAGGTTTTGTTTGGAGAAGCAGAAAGTATATCCCCACCAAAGGCTCCAACTACTATTTTAAATGGTGAGGAGAAAGGTGGATTACCAATTGAAGCTTTCTCTAGGGTTCAAGAACTTTTCAGTGGAGCTGAGTGGGTTGATCAAAATGATGATGCTGCCTTGTGGTTGCTCAAACAACTTTCTGTCTTGTCTGATGCTAGAGAATTGTCAAGATTACAAAATAAAGGCAGTTCATATGGATCACCTATTGACTCTGAAGAAGAATATAATGCATCTAGTACTGCTGATAGTTCAGATGAAACATTTGAATTTACCAAGACTTCAACTGATTCAACTCTCTTGCCTATTGACAATGATGGCCTTCCTGATTCAAATATTGCTTCTGAACATCCGACTCAAGTTTCAAATGAAGTTGTTCCATCCTCCCTTACCCAACAACAATCAGTTCCCAATGATGGAGCTCCTTTTTCTTCATCCCCTCCAAGTCGACTTCCACCCTCTATAGCTCATCGACTGCCTCCCCCTCCCCCTCCCCCTCCTCCTCCCTCTCTCTCCGTGGTTTCATTTTCTGCTCAAACTTCTTTATCAAAACCCCCACCCCCACCACCTCCACCTCCACCTCCTAATTTCTGCACTAATAATTCTAATGAACCAGTCCCTGTTGCTAATAGAACTCCACCATTGCCTCCTCCTCCACCACCGCCACCACCACCACCTCCTTTTAGTTCTTCTAAAGGTCCCTCACCAACTCCTCCACCTCCTCCTCTTTCTTCAATGTCTAAACAAACATCTTTGCTGCCTCCTCCTCCTCCACCACCACCACCACCAAGACCACCATCCCTAATTAGTGCAACCAATAGTCTGAAATGTCCGCCTCCACCGCCACCACCACCACCACCACAACCTCCTCTCCCTTCTCAAACTCAGTCTTCAAGTTCAACCTCTTTTCGGGCACCACCTCCTCCGCCGCCACCTCCTCATTTACCATCTCAGACACAATCTTCAAGATTAGCCTCTTCTTGGGCACCACCTCCTCCACCACCATCTCCTCCTCTTCCATCTCAGGCTCAGTCTTCTTGTTCAACTTCTCGGGGACCACCTCCTCCGCCACCACCTCCTCCTTTTCCATCTCAGGCACAATCTTCAAGTTCTACTTCTCGGGGACCACCTCCTCCACCTCCACCACCTCCTTTGGGTCGCAATGCTAGTAATGCCAAACAACCTCCCCCTCCTCCTCCTCCTCCTTCAGGACCAAGGAGGCCTAGTTCAGTTCCACCACCTCCACCACTAGCACACAAGCCTCCTGCTGCCCCCCCTCCACCACCAGGTCATAGTAGAGCGCCAGGTCCACCACCCCCACCTCCTCCACGTGCAAAGAATTCTAGTGTGCCACCTCCCCCACCACCATCCATTGGAAGAGCAAGACCTTTGGGTTCAGCTACTCAAGGAAGAGGTAGAAGTACGGCTGGGACTGTGATTGCTCCAAGGAAAACTTCGCTAAAACCTTTACACTGGGTTAAAGTTACCCGAGCAATGCAAGGGAGTTTGTGGGCAGATTCACAGAAACAAGAAAATCTGTCAAGGTGTGAATTTTTTATATTTTATTCTTTTTAGTTTACTTTCTTTCCTGTTAGTTATACCTTTCGTGCTGCTTGTATTTTAAACCTTGTCCCCTGCAACTTCTCTTGCTGATCGGGGGTGATGGTTGAGGGTTAAACTTCAGATGTTATCTGATGAAAAGTTTTTGGTAGGGCCCCTGAAATTGATATATCAGAACTTGAAAGCTTGTTCTCAGCTGTTTCTGCTTCAGATGGGAGCAGCAAAGTTGGAGGTCGACGTGGTTCTACCATTAACAAACCTGAGAAAGTTCAACTGGTGAGGCATCATATTTATTCAGTTGTTGCTGAGATTTTATTATCATAGTTCTTAATCTAAGCAAATAATTGGAACTCTGAGCAAATAACTGTTCTTAATAATTTTTGGCTAAAAATTTAGGTACTAGGATGGCATGGTCTTGAGAAGATGATGATAGAGAAGTAACTTAGTTTACAAGAATATTACACCATGAAGAATAAAATGAAGGATAAAATGTAATAAACATGAAATTAGTATCTACTTAAAAGTGAAGATTTAATACTTATACTGATGAAGGTTTTCTGAGTATTTAATATGTTAGAAAAGTGGTAGGTGTATGCTGAATTCTCCACGTATTCTGTCAAGGGTTCAAACTTAGAAGTAAAATCTGGCATTAGCTGTTCCTAACGTCAGAGATGATGTATACTGTAGCTTGAAGTAGGTATTTGAGAAGTTGACATATTTAATAAGTATACCATTGGCAATGGCAAGTTACAATCCTTGGTTGATCTTAAATGAATAATTCCATATTGGTTGTTACTCTATGGTTTCTTTCTTCACTAAGCAAGTTACACTCTCACCGACACCCTGTATGAATTAGTAGATGAGGCTGCAGCAAAGGTTTTGAGCATCATTTATTGGACCAATTAAATGTGAACAATTCAACAACTAGTTAACTTTAGTGGAAATAATTCAAAAATTAGTATTGTGATTAATGTCTTATCTCTTGCAAACATGTTTTGCCATAATACTTTGGGTATCTACTGATATTGTATTCTGGGATTCAAAATTATCCTCTATAACGTACCTACTTGGATGACATTATTTTTATGCTTCCTGGTCTTTTTCCCTTTTTGACTTGGAGTTGTAAGTTTCTTGCATGACTCAAACTTCTCTGTTGTGTTTCCTCATGCAGGTAGACTTGCGTAGAGCATATAATTGTGAAATAATGCTTACAAAAATTAAAATGCCTTTGCCAGAAATGATTGTAAGTCCATCTTTTACCTTGTGTAATGCAAATGAATTTTCTAATTCCTAAACTTTTGTGTTTGATCTTGAGAAGAAAACAACCTTGAAGTAATCTCTTAATATTGAGAATCCTGTCAAAACTGCCTTGGAGATGATTGCTTCTGCCTTCAAACTCATGCATTTCTGAAATTTAACATATCTTACATTTTTTTTTTCTGAAATTGATTTTTTAGTTATTTCTTTTATTGCTTCCAGAATGCAGTTCTAGCTTTGGATTCTTCATCTTTAGACATTGACCAGGTTGAGAATCTCATCAAATTTTGTCCAACAAAGGAAGAAATGGAGACACTGAAGGTATTTTCAATTGTTTTTTTTTTTTTTTCTTCCAGCCTCTCTTATCCACCTTTCTTTTCCATTTCTTGTACTTCCATTCATATATTGTTTAGCCTGTCAGTTGATCCAAAATATACGATGTTGTTGGCTCCTGCTTCTATTGGTTCATTCTTCCTTTGCTGTCTCATTGCCTGAGGATGAGAAACTGTTTAAGATAAATTTCTTTTCTTTTCTTTTTTTTTTTTTTTATTTCAAGAATTTATTGCTATTTCATACTTTTTTTTTTCTTGCATTGGGCAAAAAAGAAAATCAGTGCTAGAATTCTAAGAGTCTTAGGTTATCAAATGAGTATTACTTTATGTTATTGCCTTATTCAGGTGTATGCCTGTGCCTTGTGCTGACTGCCTGGGCTACACCGTGATGCTTATTGCACACCTTTCATAACAAAGGCTGCTGTCTATTCTTTGTTACACCGCAAATCTCTTTTAATTCTGTGGTGTTCTGACTCGCTAGAATTGCAGTAGTAATCTAGGTCATCATACATATCTTGATGTGTAGATTTTTTTTTTTTTGTTAACGTCCTTTGCATAAACTTATGTCTTGAGCGATTTAACTTTTAAAGAGAGTTCTCTTAGGTTGTTTACTCTGCCCACAGAGGCAGAGAAAGATCGGATCTCCCCTTGATGCCAGCGTGCATGTAACCAATGACTGCTTTAGGCAGAAGTCATATTCAGTGTATATTTATACATAATATGTTTTTGTACCTTATCCTTGATTATTTGAAAGAAATTTCCCCCGGTTGGTGCAAGATGGCTTATATTGACTAATTTTTGCAAAAATAGATGACAGCTTAGATATGTGAATTCTTTATCAACAAAGCTTTATCTGATCAGACAAATAAGAAATTATAGTTAAGCCTTTCTCTGTTTTAGATTGCAATGAAAATACTTGGTTTTAATGTTATTTTGTACTGATTTGTTACTACATGCAGAATTACACCGGTGACAAGGACATGCTGGGGAAGTGTGAGCAGGTTAATATAATATGCTAAAACTTTGAATTCAAGCAAACCCTGGTATTTGGTTGCTGACGGGAAATTCATTCATTCAGTTTTTCCTAGAGTTGATGAAGGTTCCACGAGTTGAAGCTAAACTCCGAGTATTTGCCTTCAGGATCACATTTTCTACTCAGGTGCTTTCTTGGATTATTTGTATGATTCTCAGTTTATATATTTTGAAAGAAGTTGTACTTATGAATTTGTCATATCAGGTGGATGATTTAAGATCAAATCTGAATACCATTAATAATGCTGCTAGAGAGGTACTGTAAACTTGTGTATTTTAGTGTGTACATACAATTATATGCTTGTTCTGCATCTTGACTAATATGCATATTTTCAGGTCAAAGAATCTGAAAAGTTGCGTCAGATAATGCAAACAATTCTGACTTTAGGAAATGCTTTAAATCAGGGCACTGCAAGAGGTGCTACTCTGTTACTTTTGAGTCAACGTTTGTGTGTAAAATTTCTTGTCCTTGTGTTTTTTGTTTTATCATGTTTCCATTTATGTTTTGCTTTTCTACTCAGGATCTGCTGTTGGGTTCAAATTGGATAGCCTTCTTAAGTTATCCGATACTCGTGCTAGGAACAATAAAATGACATTAATGCACTATTTGTGTAAGGTAGGTTCGCCTCTTAAATCCTGTATCCTATCTTGCATTTTGGTTGAATAAGGTTGAGGTTTGGCTTGCGAGCGTTTTTTGGCTGTCATAGCTAGAAAGTGTTGGCATTGGCTTGGCATTTGACTATGTCCTGTTTTCGTACAAAGGAAGTTATTACTTTGCTAGTTTTGGTGGTCATATTGTTCTATCTGCTTTTGGGTAGGAACTGGTATTCCTCTGTTTTGATATTTTTTTTTTTCTTCTTTCTGAGCTAGATTAAGTATAATGCTTGCATTTTACTGGTTTACTACGAATTTGCATACTTCCGATACAATGTGAATCCAATATTTTGGAGTAAAGTCTGATAAATAACACATAATAGTGGGTTAGTGATGGATGTAAAGGGCACATCACATCAGGGTAATGCTTGTTTTGGTGGTGATTGGCTGTGGTTATCATGCAACACTCTGTGATGTAACCTTTGATCTGGATGAAATAAGAGAAAGCTAAACCTTTTTATTTATTTCCTTATTAATGATTAAAATTATGGTCAAGTCAATCTGGTAGCTCACTGGTTGTTGGAATCTTTTACTGTACAGTTTGATTGCACTACCACAATAAAGTGGAGCTTTCTATTTCAGATTTATTGTGGAACAAAATTTTGTTCTTCTGAATGATTTTGCCCTAACTGTATGGTTCTCATGATTGGGTGGTGTGAAACTCGGGTATTTCTGCTGTAGGTTGATTCAGTTGTTACTTTATAGAAAGTAGGTTTTTGGTAATTGGTCTGGAACTTCAAAAATAATAAATAAAATAATTGAAATTTTACTGCTAATCTTTAAGATACAATCTTTATTGATAGTGCATTTTTTTGCTGCATTCTATTATAAATATATAGTTTTAAATTCTCTTTTAGCATTACTAATGTATTGATTGACCCCAACATATTTTACTTCATTATTAATTTTCTTTTTTATTTAATTACAAGATAAAAAGAACTCTTGATGCATTGACCCCAACATGTTTTACTTCATGCATTTCCCAGTTGAAACATTATTGGTTAAAGTTGTTGCATTTTTGCTTTGTTCTAAAGTAATTTTTACACTGTTAGTCATACTATTTAATTATTGGTTTTGCATATGTTTTGCAATATGAGTTTCATGCTATCATGTAATATTTAATTGCCCTATTTGTTTCTTGTAGCTTCTTGCTGAGAAAATGCCAGAGTTGCTTGATTTTGATAAGGACCTTTTGCATATAGAAGCTGCCTCGAAGGTATGCTTTGTTAGCACTTCCATTTGCTTGCTAGTCAGTTGTTGATCTGAATGATGCCTGGTTGCCTGTCTGTCCGAGATGTATTATTCATTCCTCGTCTTTGTGTTTTGAATTACTAGATTCAATTGAAAACTTTGGCTGAAGAGATGCAAGCTGTGAGTAAAGGTCTTGAAAAAGTAGAACAAGAACTTGCTGCTTCAACCAATGATGGTGGTATCTCTACAGGCTTTCAGAGGGTAAGGAATAACATAGAATCATGATTGCTTTGTCAAAATAGCTATTCCATCATGCAATTTGGGCTGTAAATAAGCTGAGCTGCACTGGATACTGCTGGGCTTGAGCTCAGCTTGATAAGATTATACTTTGGCTTGAGCTCGAGTCATTCAATCTTCAGATTTGGAGATTGAGCCTGGCTCTTGAGAAATTTCAAAATTTCAAGCTCAGTTCATGAGCTTGAAGAGGCTCGATGACAAGCTCAAGCTCAACTGCAAAATCATATTGAAAAATAAGCATTCAGATACTATAGAATAATGTCCAATGTCCGCATATTATATCTTCCAATTACAATTTGAATTCCCACTCAAAATAAATTATATAAGAAATTCACCACTCAATTAACATAAAATCCTACCACTGAAAATAGATGCAAATGAAAGTGATCACAAACTTCAATTATTTGAAGGCAAATATGTTATATACGAATTACATAGCTAAAAAATGGTGGGAAAGAAGGTTGCAGAACATGAAGGTCTACATCCTACTTTTTGTAATTTAAGCTACTGAGATTAACTTGCATGATGTTTCATATATATAGCCTGAGAAATTATCATGGCTTACCCAATATATCAAACAGCAAGTGAATATTGTAGGAATAAAATCCTTGATAAAAAATATCATTTTAAATGTACAACTTAGCATTGTCATGTTTTCTTATTGCAGAGTTTAGTTCTTTGGATTCAGGTTTATTAAGTGATTGAAGGTTTTGTTAAATGTACAAGTAAATGAATCAAAATAAGTTGAAGAAAGTCAGACCTGTGATTTAAGTGCTTCAAATTTGATTTTTTCGGTGGTTTTAAACACTGAACCCCTTTTGCAGGTGTTGAAAAACTTTCTTGATACTGCTGAAGCGGATGTGAGATCACTCATCTCCTTGTATTCTGAAGTGGTCGGTGTTTCTACATGCCTTTAATATAATTCATGCTTCATGGGTATGCAGAACATATGCTTGTACAGTTCACTAGTGGTTTAATTCAAAACTCTTGAATCTTATCTTGCAGGGAAGAAATGCAGATTCATTGTCCCAATATTTTGGAGAGGATCCAGCTCGTTGCCCCTTTGAGCAAGGTCAGAATGATAATTTTGAATTAACCCAGATTGGTTCACTACATTTATTAGATATGAAATTGGAAAATGTTTTGATAATTTAATTGATAATCATAGATAATGATATTAAAGGTCGGCAGAAATGTGGAAATATAGATTAATTCCTCTGCAGTTCTAGATTTCTAAGATTGTGCTGCTGTTAATGCATGCCTAAAATATGATTGTTAGGCAGTGATTGGATACATTCTTAATGTTCCGTGATCAATATTTTTGAATTGATTACTGACGTTACTTTTTTAATTTCCTTTTCTATTCTTGTTTTTCTGTTTGCAGTAACACAAATCTTGGTCCTTTTTGTGAAAATGTTCAAGAAGGCACGAGATGAGAATGAAAAGCAGGCCGAGGCAGAAAAGAAGAAATTAGAAAAGGAAGCTCTGAAAGAATGGGGAGCTGCTAATATTTCTGCGAAGAAAGATGGAATTGATCTCGACAAGTTGAAACTAGGTTCTCAAATCCTTAAACCCTCTTCATGATCTTCTCTTTTTAGCATAGCGTCTTGAGGTCTATTCCGGATGTCATTTTTGCATACTAGTATTGCAAGTTGCTGAGCTTCATGTTAATACTGATTTTGCTACAGATGACCGGAAAAGTCTTAGAACCAGTTTTTAAATTTTATATACAAGTAGAAAATGTGTTGGACAGATGTATAGTATATGAAATGAATCTACTGCTCCTTAAAGTCCAACTCTTCTACATATATATTCTTTCATATTTGAGACTTGATGGAACAGAGATGTCACCTTTAGACTTTTTGATATTCAATGTATAGTGAGTTTAGATTTTTGTTCTTCTTTTGTATAAATATTACAACTAAGTGTAAATCAAGAGATTTTGGGTCCATCACATCAAAGATTACTCTTTTTTTTTTTTTTGTTCTTTACCTTACTAGACTTTGTTTTCCAAAATTTAGAAAGTTCATTTTCAGGGTCTCCTGAACTAATGCAGTTGATGAACCTTCCAATTAGCTTTTATAAAGCTGAGTTTTGAGCAATTATTGAGTGACTTAGCTTATTTAAAAATTTACCTATTTCCTATAGGCATATATACATATTATGTGAAGTGAGTGATTTCTAAATGATTCTTGAACAATGCTGCTGAATGAGTTTTATTGAGTCGAGTTGCACGTTTCCTTTAAGATCTTAAATGATAGAGTTGGCAAAAATAAAATTAGACGAACTTAAAATCTTATTTCAACTCGGTTTGTTTAGATATTGAGTCAGCTCATTATTATTTGAGTTGTGCTTACGAGTAGCTTGCGATGACTTGTCTCATTACAGGCCTAGTTGCATATATATGTAAAATCTACAGGTAAAACCTATGCTAGGTGGTCTGATACTTCATCTTTCTTGTTGGCTCTCTGTTTGTCAAATAATTGCAGTTTTTGTGAATCAGGCAGAGCCATAATGATTGTATTTAGCTTTATATTGATCTCCTCAACCTTTTCCATTAGTCTGTCATTTGTAAACATCCCAAGAAATACACTTTGGATGGTTTCCCAGCTTTCAAGCAGAGGCAGAGCAATTATTACTGCTGATCCAATTGTGCCCCAACCTATAGCTATTACTGCCCAGAATGTGAAGTATCCCAAGCTGAATTCCCCTGCATTTTATACAAATTTGCCCAAGTTAGTTCCACAAGATATTCTTAGGTTGACTGTATTTGTCACTTTAGTTCTAGTCTGATTCAATAAAAGTAAAACGTTAGTGAAAATTTAAGGGTTGAAACTATAATATGTCAGAAGAATGAGCTTTAAAAAAAGCTTTAAAGCTACTTTTAAACCTTGCTTAAACACCCTCCTAGTTTACAGATGACGTGGTAGACACAGTCGATCTAAAAGTTAGAGAGTTTATAGCAAGAAAATGCATAAATTGAGAAGAGTGTTTATGAGTTTATTACCTGCAGGAAGAGAAAGAAGAGGCCATAATATAACAATAACAACAGTAAAACCAACTCCCCATTTAATTATCCAAGCTTTGGCTTTACTAAGTTTCTCCTCTTTGAACTCTTGTAATGGCAACTCATCCTTTTCCTTCTCCACTACAGTAATCTGTTTAGTGGTTTCCCAATCATAATTCTGAGGCCAAATAAGACTACAAACACCATGAATAGCTCCACCAGCAAGTATAGACACAAGATTTCCGGCAAGCATCGGCGCATTCCGGCCAGTAGTATCAAGATTTACATGTTTATACTCAATAGAAGTAACTGTTAACCAAGTAATAATCCCAAGAACACAACCAATAACTGTTCCAAGAATTGCACCTATTGCATTTGCTTTCCTCCATAGAAGCATAAAAGCTATTGGAAGAACAGCTGAACCAACAAGAACTCCCATTGCAAGATACATCCAACCTAATGAAACTCCAGCTTTGTTCAAAATTATTGCTAATATTCCCATAAAACATCCAAATCCAAGAACAACTATTCTTGAAACTTTAAGGATTTTTTCCCCACTTGCATTTTGATTTATGTAAGTACGGTAGATATCATATGTGCATAATGATGAAACAGCAATTAGCTCCGATGATCCGGCCGATGTCACAGCCCTAATTACAGTAATTTCAAATGGTTAAAACCTTGTTTGGCATTTTGGGTTTTGGATAAGTTGTAACAACTTACATGAAAAGCATTGTAAGAAGAAGTATAGATCCTCCTTTCCCCATTAAAGCTATAGCAGTTGCAGGAGGGACTAGTCCATGGCTTGCTTCACTTTTTGATATTGGTAGGTCAAGGGCAAGTGCCCCTAAACCTAGAGATGTAGCCAAAGAAAATGGTACAGCAAACCAAACTAGCCCTCCTAATAAATACCCTTTATGAGTTGATGAAGGTCTTGCTGCTATGGCACTAACCCAATACCCCTAAAATTTCAGAAACAACATATATCAATCTGACGGCTAATGTGCTCCCAACAGAGTAAAGTTGTAAAGAAAACTTACATTGTCGACAAAAACGGTACCAAAGTTTCCAACAATGTTAATAATCCCAAATACAAGTCCACCTGAGCTCAACATTGTTAGATAAGATCCTCTGAAATTTCCATTAACAGGTCCACAAGATTGCCCTTCATGTGAAATTGGGTCGTGACATACTCTAGACTTACTAGCCACTTCCACTAAATGGTCATATACAACTTTAGGGCTCCCCAGTTCACTGCTTGCTGTGTAAACTAAGTACACAAAAATCACCAGCACAATATGCACTGAAAGCCAAAAAAACACAACCACAGGATGTCTCAGTTAGGCCTAAAATGGAGCTCAAACGAATTTGGATTATGAGTAAAATTAATAAGTACCTATAACAGAATGTATATAGCTAGCCAAGAAAGTAGCTTTTAGCCCTCCAGCAAGAGTATATACAATTACTCCAAGTGGGATTAGAAAGCTAGCAGAGTAAATATTTACTCCAGTAAGTGCATTTACGACAGCAGAACCGCCAAGAAGTAGCATAGCAGTTACTATAATATTTGTCAGCAAGCAAAAGATTAGGAATACAATATGTGCTGAAGTTCCCCAGCTGAAGAAATAGCAATTTTATGAGTAAAATTTAGAGCTAAATTATGATAATTACTGCACTTATTGAAGCCTTGATAACCGTAAATCGTACCGAGCCTTAACAATTTCACAGATTGTGTGAGCATGAGGAGCTTTTCTTTTGATTTCTATAGCCATTATACCAAACAAGAGTACCTGTTCATTGAATTTTATAACAATTCACTCACTTTCCTAAGATATATAGACATTTATGATTTAAAGATTCATATGGGAAAAGAGAACATGCCTGAATTGTAGCACCACTAGCATACCAAAAAGGTCCACTAATTCCATACTCCCAAGCAACATTTGAGCTTTGCAAAATTGTAGCAGCCCATGTCCACTGTGCAATTTCATCATAATCAATCAAACTAGGAATTGAACTAAATATGCAAACTTTGAAGATTCATTTCAACTATAGGTTAGTTAATCGAGTATCACGGGTCGTTTAAAACTTTAAATACTCGAATTTGACATCGAAATTAAGTCGTTTATCTTCTGAGTTTCGAATAGCTCACGAACGACTTGTTATATTTTTGTGGGACTTACTTGGGATACAATAGCACTAGCAATAAGTCCAGTTTTGACATTTCTGCCTGCAGTATTGAACCATTCTGAGGTATGCTTAGACCCAACATATCTTTTCTCCAACCATACCTGAAAAACCCCCAAATTCTCACAATTATAAACTAGAGCAGATAAATTCAATCAACACAGATTCTCCATAAGAGACCTGACGAAAAGTTTGAAGTTTGAATTCTCTCACTCCCAATACTTAAAAAGGGAAAAAAATCTGTAATAAAACAGTGAAATATATATATAAAGAGAAGGGAATTAATAATTACCAAGAAAGAAGTGAAAACAGCAAAAAATACACCAAACCCAAGAATAACAGAATAGCCAACACCTTGATTAAGAACAGGCTTGCCTTCAAAGAAACTAGATTGTCTGAAGCAGTTTGCCCCATCTTCAGATACTTTATAATACTTAGCTGAAAATTCAAAAGGTGGACACTTTATGCTTGAAGAAGCCATTGATGAAGATGCAATAAGGTCTTCTTAGATATTTTGTTCTTGTTCATTTAATTATTATTGGGTTTGGTATGTAGTGTAGCTTCAGAGTCAATATAAAAACAGTGATGTTATAAAGAATAGATTAAGGAGTTATGGAGAAGAAGAAAGGACAAAATCTTTGTGTTGGTTACTAAGAATTTTTTTTCCTTCTTAGCTGGAATCTCTTGGAATCTCATCACACCCTCCTAATTCTACCCTACATATTGGACCTTTTCTTTTGAGAAGAAAAAACTTCTTTTGTTCAGGGAAGTTTACATTTTAGTCCTCATAATTTGAGCTAATTTGCAATTAGATTTTTGTATCTTTTCAATTGTATTTACATGTGGAAACTGGAAACAATAAAAGAAGTCATTATACTATTTTTTATTTTACATATACATATTTGTTCTATCATTCTTTAATAATAATAATAATAAAAACTTTCCTAAATCTAAAGAGGTGGAAGAGGTGTGAGAGACTGTTGTTTCGAGCTGAAACAGAAAAGAAGAAAGAAAATAATTCCTCTTATTCAAACACCGCATTTGCACCTTGTTGGATTCTAACGATGGATCTTCGTATTATTTTGCACCTTGTTGGACAATCTAACGATGGATCTTCGTATTCGTCGTCAGCCTGAACTTGCACCATCACCATTGCTGATACTACTACTAACATCACCATTACTGCTCCTTTCAAACTCTTTCCTTCCATGGTTTTAATTCTTTTTCTTAATTACTTCTTCTTCTTCTACTACTTTTTCTGTAATTATGCAGAAAGATAATCCACAAGGTCTCCATTTATATGCTGGTAAAAGGGTACGTAAGTGTCAAATGCATAGCAGAAACCAGTTTGATTAAGGAAATTTTGTTTGATTTACTCTAGCTTAGTGAATTGTTTATTGCAAGTCACTATGATTAAGGACATGATTACATCAATTCCTTCAGTTAAGGCTAATCTACCAATGGATGAGATTACAAGAGATATGGTTTTAAAGATATAATTATAATCAGAAGCAAAGCTAGTTACTGTAATAAGAAGAGCCACATTGAGCCAATTATCTAATTCAAGGAGTAATTTGGAGAGAAAAGTAATTTTGTGGCATATTGAACATTGATATTAAGTATAGGGACTAAATTAAGTCATATTCCTGCATTGAAACGACGACGTTTTATAATAGAAAGAAAATAATTATTTGGACCTTCAAAACAAAAAGCCCATTGCTGTTCTACGTGAGGACAGTAACCTTATCCTTTTCCTCTCCCACAACAAAAGACTTCTTCTCTTTCAACAATGTTCTAAAAATCTACAGTCTCTGTATAAAACATAAAGCTGTATAATGGCTTCCATGAAAGCAGTAGTAGTGATCAGGCCATCGTTTTCAACATTATCAATTCCTTCTAAGGTAAATTTTCATTCTTCATCACTTATGCTTATAATTTCAGCCATAAACAAGTGCATATTGTCTCTAATAATCACTGTAAAAAAAAAAAAAGCAATATAGTTTGAATTTTAACAAAAATGTCCAATTGGGTCTTCTTTTATCTGACCTCTATCAGCATCTTCTGTAGTCCAATTGACAGATTTTGTTAGTAGAATTCAGAACTAATTAGACAGAAGCTTCTAAAAATGGGTATAATTATGTTAATTTCTCAGGAGCATTTTGAGCCTTATTTCTGTATTTTGAAGTCTTTTTATAATATTGTAGTTTGATTCTGGTCTGCAGATTGATGGTGTCTTTGAACAAACCTCAATCTTTAAAACTTCAGTTACACCATTGAAAAGAACCTTCAAATTCCTACTTCCCAAACAAAATTTATACCAAAGCTCGTATTATTTTTCATACTCTAAGCCTCTGTATGCAACCTTGAATAATAGCCCAAGAGGGTTTGGTCCTCCTCCAAAGAAAACTAAAAAGAGCAAGAAATCAAAGAAACTTGAGGAAAATGATGATGAAGATGATGATGAAAATGATGATCCAGATGCTGGGATCATACCTGAGATAGTAACCAACAGGATGATTAGCAGAATGGGATTTTCAGTTGGAATTCCATTATTTATAGGTCTGTTGTTCTTTCCTTTCTTTTATTATTTGAAAGTTGGTCTGAAAATTGATGTTCCTACATGGATTCCTTTTATAGTTTCATTTTTCTTCTTTGGTACTGCTTTGCTTGGTGTAAGTTATGGTATTGTGTCCTCTAGTTGGGATCCAATGAGGGAAGGCTCTCTCTTGGGTTGGAATGAGGCTCAGAAGAATTGGCCTGTCTTTTGGCAGTCTTTTTGGGGTAGATCTGGCAAAAAATAGGACTTAACCTTCTTTTCCTTTGTATTTCTTGCCTAAATTTGTGAACATGTTCAAATGATCAAGAAAATTTTGATAGGTTCTATAAGGATGCAAGGCAAAGCTCTGTAAGCAATAATTTAATGTAACAGTGATTCCGTTGCATGTTTACGTAACAATACCAAGCAATTCAAACGATGCAGACTGTACAATTTTTCAAGAAACATTTAGTATTTTGATAGTAAAGTTAGAATGCTAAGAGCTATTTTTTGTTGTGGTAGGTGAAGTAATGTTTAGAAAGGTTTTTGGCTATTTAAGAAGCCTTTTATAAAAGGCTAATAAGTAGCTTTTTAGCCTTTTGTTAGTAGCTTCTGAAAACGACTAATAGTTACTTAAACAACAACTAAACAATATTGATTGAAAACTGAAAATTGAATCCTTTTTTCAGAACAAATGAAGTGCTAGAATTATGTGAAGCAAAGTTCATGAGATTACAGAAAGTGTATTGACAGAATCTGCAAAAACTATTCTTTTGCAAATAAATAATCTCAATTTCATTCCTTACCTATAGAGTTGGTGTTACAGAGAATAAATTCTTAATATGTAGTAAACTGAGAGCCAAACAATCCCCAATAAGCCAGAAGGGGTAAGAAAAAGAAAGAGAAAGAGGCACTAAAAATTTGCTCTAAGACTAAAAATGACAGAATAGGCAAAAATGGACACATTTTTGGACATCCCAGAGGAGTTTTGACAGTACAAAGTGAAGTTGATTGGTGAAATGAATCAAATATCAGAGATGGGGGACAAGTACATTTCACTCTACCATCAAGATTCTTATCTTCCCATAGTATATGGAAACAAAACTGAACAAAAGATTTTTGCTTGCTTTTCTTTTCTGATGAGTTTTCATAGGGGTGAAGAAGGGGATATCCAAAACTGTACCCTGAATTTCACTCACTTCAGATGCTACTTACTTGCTGCTAGCCTTGTAGGTTTTTGTGTAAAACTGTATTTTTTATAGGTATTGATTTTGTATTCTTTCTCTGTTCTCTTCCCACCATGTTTTTGCATTCACTTCCCCGAACCTTTCGCGGCTGAAAACCCGGAAAAACATAAAGGAAATGTTTGAATCTAGTTGTTTGTGTTATGATGAACAATTGTAGAAATTGTATTAAAGTTAATTATTTTACCTGAATCTGACACGACGAAGCTCTCTAGTTCCATCAGCTAATTGTCTGATAGTAATGTAAACCCCAGGCTCATCTTGCTCAACCCATTCTGACTCCAACTCACTAGCATTGCTAACAGAAACAGAAGGCTCATCTCTAGATGATGTAGTTGTTCGGGATGCTTCTAAAGATGACATCTCACCTCTAAAACCACCTGGACCATAACCACTTGAACCAGCATGGTAATGTTGTTCCATTATATCAGATGGGAAATACCCTTTATTTGTAGAGGGTCTATAGTGGTTTCTTGGTGTATATTGTGGAGCCATGGGGCTTTCTCTTGCAGATCCCAGTCTTGTATAAGATGAGTCTCTTTGCTGATGAAGAAATTTAATTGTGTTACAATGTCTTTTTGGATTCATCCAGGAAAATGTGCGCATGCACATGTGTGTATGTAAAACATACCTCATCGTCAGGCCTTGGAGGAGTATGAAGTGCTTGACGATTAAATCTCTGCACATTATACAGCTCCATTATTCTGTCATAATTTTCTCCCCACCATTGCTGAGCTTGCCATTTGTTAAACATCTCTCGGCTTAGAAAACAGAAAAAAGAAGAAGATGAAGCTTCAGTGATGGAATTCGCTAAATTAGACCAAAACAGAGGACAGATTCACATTCCAGTTCCTATTTCGAAGTTTCTGTTCCAATCCCAGATTAAAAGAGAAAAATGGGGAAGCACGTATAGGGAGAAAACGATTAAGGCATACCTGAAACGAATCCGCTTTAGATCATTTCCACCATTAGGAAGAGAAACAAAAGTAATGTGAACTCCAGGCTCAACTTGGGCCATCCATTCCTTATGTTCTTCCTCATCCTCTAACACCACATCACATACAGATTCCGAGTCAGCTCCTCTTGTGCCGCGGTGGTGACCACCACCTGTGAAATCCCATGCAGGTGTTGAGCTACAGCTTCCACCTCCAAAATAGGGATATGGAACACCTTCAGAAGCTGTGTCAAAATCAGGATAAGGTCTGTGTCCTTTCTTGAAATTGCTCGATCCTCCGGTGCACGGCTTGGTGCATTGCTTACCGGAGATTTTTAAAGCCATATCCTTGATCTGAACATAATTGAATTCAAATTTTCTTTTGTAAAATTACTATAAAAGCTCAAATTGCTGAAAAAAGAACAGAATCTATCTCCCCAGGTAAAATCAAGACCAGAGTAAATAAAGCTACTAAGCCAGTGGTCAACATAATAATTCTTTATATATATTTAAAGAAAGAAAAGGGAAAATATTGAGATCAGTAATACCAAAATGGGAGATTTTATCTTTTTTTTCAGATATAGTATGATCAAATATACTTTATAAGATACTGAGTATCAGACAAGAATTCAATGGTGGGTCAGAATAAAGGACATTCCATTGTCCTAAATATGAATCCTCCAATCTTTTCTTAAAGATTCCCACTGTTTCTGCGATCTCCTAATATTGTTGTTTCCATTTTGTCTAGCATTTTCTTGTTGCATAAATACCAGAATATGTTTTATATTATATATAGTGAGAGAATTAACAGATACCTTAAGCTATGGCTAGCTGATCCACCCAACTTGAAACTTTAATTAATAAATTTAATATAATTTATCTATATAATCATTTATACATATCTGTTATAAACATTCTAGACAATCGGTGAATACCACTTCGAGATAATAAGTGGGTCCTAATCGAACAGAGTGACGCAGCGTTATAGGCGCAACGTTATAGACTATACAACAGAGTGACGGACGTTATAGGCGCAACGTTATAAGCTATACAACAGAGCGACATATAAGTGAGTTCGTCGGTAACATTAATACAATGTTATAAGCTACACAACTAGGAGCAATTCAGGATATACTAATGGAAAGACATGAAAACAGTGAAGAAATACAGAAAAATGATTTGACTTACCTAACTAGGACACTAGCTATAAAAGCAACTGGTATTGAACAATTTAGATTGGATTGTGAAGGAGGAAGAAGGATTCTTATTTACTTTTTTCCTCCTGTAAGTAATTTGACGTTGCCTTGAAATCTGACTTCTTACTTCTACTTTTGGCAGTCGTAAATAGCCATTCAGACCAGACCAGACCAGACCAGACCACCTATGAAACAAGATTCTAACACTAACTTAACAATCTTCTTTTAGTCCGTTGGTCTTAAAAATGACCATTCATTCACCAAATTTAGAATTGCTAGACAGACCAGAATGTGGCAGCCTATTATGCGTCACGTGACGGTCAACTGACAAAAAGTTGACTAATAAGTAATAACATCAACTGGTTTAACTGCAGAAACACTGATTTTACACAACACCACACCCAATAATTCCCCTTCTTAATATATACTAAACGTGGATAAATTAATAATAAATAAATATTCTGTATTTTTTATTTTTATTTTGTAAATATAAAATAAATATTAATTAAATATTTATTGCAGCAGAGCTGGAACAGTTAACAAGTAAGACATATGTAAACGTGAAAGATGCCAAAGTGCTTATCTGTGGTCCCTTATAGGTGGACCCCACCGTATCTACTTGGGAAGTGACGTAATAATTTTATTATTATTATTAATTATTATTTTAAAAACAATTTTGTATTATTAAGTAGGATAGAGTAGGAGAGGGAATAGAGTAAGGACCTGCGCCGTCAGGCTTTTGACGGCTTCTTTTGTACTTGGCGTTCCACTCCCACGCGCTCCATCACCACCTTCCTCTGCCACTGGTTTTGTACACGCTATGCACGTAAACATCTTCCTTCTTTTGACCTTTCTACCCCTGTTAATCACATCATATTACAGGATTGTCCGCCAGTCAGTGTGAAATTACCTTTGTCTACAAGTGAAAATGACATCTGCCACATATTTGACGACAATCTAAACACTATTGCTAAATTACCATTACAGACATAAAACAGTGGATTATGCTAAGGGCAAATTCGGTAGAACATATTTACCAACATCAGAACATTCTCCATCCTTGATGGAGCAAGCAGACAAC
The DNA here is from genome assembly GCA_948099555.1 of Croton setiger. NCBI lineage: Eukaryota > Viridiplantae > Streptophyta > Magnoliopsida > Malpighiales > Euphorbiaceae > Croton > Croton setiger. The sequence goes on from CANUEY010091846.1 coordinate 35,492, forward strand.
ATTTGAATATGTCCTAATCTCTAGTCCTCCGAGGATACAAATATAAATAAAATAAATAAATACACATATCTACATTTATTTTCTTATTGTTTTGAAAAGGGTATTCAAAGTAGTGGGTGTTTGTTTGTTTCCCGAGAAAACAAAAGAGAAAGTGAAAGAAAAAAAAAAACGTAATGTAGGCAAGCAACCCATGTTCGTTCATTCAAAGAGGGGATTCTGATGACTTGAAAACAAAGAAAAACAGACAGAATCAATAATAAAGAAAAGAAACGAAATGTGGTTTTTTGAGAAAGACAAAAGAAAAAGAGAGCAACTCGGGATCGGAGAAGAAGGGACCAAAACGATTTTCTTGTATCTTAACTTTCAGTCAATGATAGAAAAGAAAACAAAAATGGGTCATAGTGGGTCTAATTATGTGTCAAATTCCAATAATACTAATTAATAAAATAAATTAAATAAATAATTCATTTGCTTTAATAATTTATATCTAAAAAACCATTAAAGAAACAAAAATGTGTGAGCAGAAGCTTCTAACCATTTAACAAGTTTTTGGATTCCATAACAAAATTTATTCCAAAATCTTGTTATTTCGATAATCGATTATCGAAAATAATGGGTTTAGTCCAAAACCTTATTATTTTGATAATCCATTATCGAAAATAATGGGTTTAAGTTAGTTTAGTCCAAAACCTTGTTATTTCGATAATGGGTTTGGATGGAAATTTTATTAAAGAATGAAGAAAAATGATTGGATGGACCAAGAAAAGGAAAATAATAAAGAAGATAAAAGCGTAGAGAAGGAGACAAGAGTAAGGAATAAAAACAGAAATGAAGAAGCAATGAATATTGAATTGATTTAATATATTTTATTTTGATTTTAATTGAATCATTATTAATTTGAAAACGACTTATGCAAAACTAAAACAAACAATCTTCGAATCTTTTTCATTTATGAAATCTCGAGCCCGCTCTTTTCTTTTCTTCTTTCAGTTCTTTCCCAAATTTAGAAATTAATCTTTGTTAATTGAAGAAAATTGAATAAATAAAGACTAAAATCTTAAATGGGTATTTTTTATTAGTTCAAAATTTTTGAAAAAAGAGACAGAAATGAAACAAGAAATTAAAGTGGTGATCTGTTTGTTTGCCGAGAAAGTTGAAAAAGTTTGAGAAAGAGAAAGAGAGAAGAGATTGAAACTCTTTAATTAGCTTTAGTAACAACTCATCTGTTGACTGTAAAAGCATTCTAAATAAACAGAAAAGAAAAACATTAAAAATTAAAAATAAAAATAAAAAGTTAAGTAATGTGTGTGTTTGGTTAGTGAGAAAGTGAAGGGAAAAAAACTGAAAGAAAATTATCAGTTACCTTCCTTAATCAACTTGTCATTTAATCAAAAACCCATTAGAACTGACAAATTAAAACATCAAAATCAACAAAAACAATACAGAAATTAAGAAAGATTAAACCCACCTTTAGATTAGCTCTCACGCCCTGTTTACTGATAAAAAAACAAAAACCAGAGCATAAAATTCTGCTCTAATAAATCTTCATCAAAACAATGGATCCCTTTAATCTCGCCGATTAATAGCAGAAGTAGCCAGAAATGGAATGTATTTGGAAAAATGTAAGATTAAAAATGGAACGTTTTGCAGATTTGGAGATTCCCGGCTTCGCGTTTAAACAAAGTAAGCTTTAAATGGGGAAAACTTACAGACAAGGAAAAAAGAACAATTTGGGATCCTCTTATTTATATAGGGAAGAGATGGACTTGACGGCTTCCTTCTATTGCCGTTACTAAACGGTTGAATTTTCAAGGATTTATTTTTTTTTTTAAAAAAAAAATTTAAGGATTTATTATGTGACTTAGGGATTTATTTTTTTTAGAAAAATTTGAAATTTGATTTTTAATGCTATTTTTCCTTTAATTTTTATTTATTTTTCTATCATAAATATTTATTTGAAGTAAGTTTTCAATAATTTCTTCAATTTCAAATTATAAAAAAATATTCCTCAATTTTATATAAAATTTTAATTTACCCTATAATGATTTTTAGGGTTTAATTTGACAATAAATACAATTTTTTAGATAATTATTATTATTATTATATAAAAATAATTAAGAAAGGATAATATTTTTAAAATAAAATTAAAATAACATCATTCCAATTTACATTTACCGAATAATTATTTTTAAATATTCTCTCAAATATTTGGTGCTTTCTTTATAATAAAACAAAACAATTCAACTAAATCTAAAAACTTTAATGATTAATACGTAACCAAATAGACAGACTGGCGGAAACAGCAACTATCTTGACTTCAGTTTTAATTTAAAAAAAATAAATGAAAATAAAGACTATACGTAGAGTATTAAACCAGATTTGATATGATAAAGAAATTTTAAATTTAATTCTACAAAATAACTTTAATTTTTCATTATATTTCCTTTTTATCACTAAAAAACAAATAGCTTAAATGAATTTGAACTAACAATCAATTAAGGCTTACAGAACTACACAAGCTGGATAGAGCAATAACAGTTTTGCCATTAATATTTTTTTTTAATTTTTTAATTTTATTATTTTGTTAAATATTAAAACTGAAAATAGCAAATTTAATTAATTTAATTTTTAATTTTAAAAATTATTATAATTTTATTTATAATTCTAATTCCACACTAAATCAATGTATTTAAGAAAATGCAATACTTGTAATTAGGAATGTAAACAAAAAAGGATTTATATTAAATTTATTAATTTATTATCTATTAAAAAAATTAATTTATTGCAAAACATGGACGGAAGGTGAAGAAAAGGGCCGTTAAGTCAAGGAACATATGAGCCCACATGCCTAACCAATGTGGCACTGAAAATCTATGTATAAACAGTTGTAACAGAGCCTTATAATTTAATAAAATAAAATTAAAATGTAAATTATATATTAGGGGTAATTACTCAAAAGTAATTACCACTTTAATTAATACTAAATAATTAATTATTAGTTTTACAAAAAGTTAATTCGAACCAGTTATTGTTAATTTTGATGTGACGTTATATTATATCTGAATCTAACGGGGTTTAAAGTAATCTTCTCTTTGCTTTAGATTTTATGAGATATGTTTTTTAATGTTACTATGACAAATGGAGCATTTTCGATAACCGGACTTGAAATTTACCGGCCACACTATACATTTTATCTTCATACCAAATGTTGCAATATATTGGTACTTGTCCCTAATATTTGTTTATCAACTATATCCCAATATTTTTTAGAAGAAAAAAAGAAAATTAGTGCTATTTATAATTATTAAATATTTAAAATGATTTTCCATATTACATTAGCTAGCTAGACAACAATGAATTTATTGAAATATATTACGGTGTGACGTTGAGGTGATTTTTTTAGAGGAAAGTTGGAGGAATTTTTTGTACTTTCTTTTGGTTAAAGTTTTCAGATATTCTTAGATATAAGACTTTATAAATATTTCAAAAATTACCACCTCTCGCCGGAGTGCCAGCCTTTGCCATAGGTTTACGACAACGATAAGCAGACGCATGCATCCAGGCACCATAGGCTTCCCTTGGTTCAACAGAACAATTACCATCCCTATCAAAGGACTCCTCAACATTAACCACATGTGAATTAGCAATAAATGGTCTAATTAACGCCGGAATTTGTAATTTTTATTTCATTTTATTATCTTATGTCAAGTAATTTACCTGTAATCACAATAATATTTAATTTACTAATGTCAAAAAAAAAGAAATTAATAAAAATGAATTTACTAGTTCATCCTTGTTTTTTGTTCCATTTTCGTATGAGAACATGAATATGGTACGTACAAAATGGTCCAATCAGATTGATGCAAGGCAGATGAAGGAATCAAAATCCATATTGGAATGTAGGAAAGATCTCTAATCTTGTCAATTGGATTTCAAATTGCCATATTATTATTATTACACACACAACATCATATAATATGGCCCGTCATTTATTTATATTCAGCGGCGGAATTTACAGACCTTCTCTTTTTACTCGAGTGCTTTATAGATCTTTTCTTTTCACTCGATTCAAATGAAGGGACGATGACGATAATAACCAGTGAATATGAAGTTCGTTCATTATCAAATTACCTAAAGTCCCTTAATTAACCTAAAACTTGTCTAAAATGTTCAATCATTTAGAGGGTGATTCATTGAATAAGCCTTATAATCTCAAAAATTAAGTCTCAATTACTCATATGCTATAAATTAAAATCGAGACTACTCACTTATAAAACATAGTTATATTGACACCTCGGCTCCACTTAATTTGCGTCGAATTCAAAACGCTTACCACTTGCGCTAATCTCGATATTTGATTTAGTTGCTTATTTGAAATTTCTTTAATTAAGTTTTTTTTTTAAAAAAAAAAAAATTAGTAGATTCTGAGATGAGCCAAAAATGGTCAATGGTGTGCATGCAAGTGAAGTAGGCTTTTCAATAGTGGTCAGTGATAATTTAGTACGGTAAGTAGACATTTGGTAACTGACTGACCGGCTATGCCCGGTGACTACACAGTGATACGTTGGACAGAGCAGATAGATGTTTACTGACTGTTGTCGGTTGTCAGCGCTACTTTGCCCAAATGATGTGGGCAATTGTGTATGTAGCGTATGTATCTACCAAAATTAATTCCCTTATGAATTGCAACAGAATTTAATATAATAAATTTTTATTAAAATACCCATTAAATAATTTGTTTAAAATTATTTTGAAAACATTACAGAAGGATCATAGCATACAAATTAGGTACCGAAAAAATCGGTTCGATTTTCGGTTATCACTTTTGAAATTTTTAATTAACCGAAAAACCAAATTTCAGTATCTAAAACGGTGTCGTTTTGAAAATCTTTTTTTTTTCCCTCATCTCTTTCTTCTTTCTACTTCGTTTTGGTTCGGTTTTGGTTCGATTAACCAATTTGCACAGCCCTTTCATAACAGGTTTTCAAAAATTCGGTTAACTGATCGGTTATTTAGTTTCATTTTCAGTTAATCAAAAATTTCGGTTTCGGTTTTCGGTTAATAAAAAAAATTAGTTTTCGGTTTCAGTTACTCATTTTGTGCATTCGGTTAACCGAAAACCGACCGGTTTGGTTAGGTTAACCGATTTGCTCAACCCTAATACAAATATTAAAAATTATAAAAATAATCATATAAATGGTTAAGTTATTGTAGGAAATAGGATATTTATCGTTATAATTTTAAATAAATAGTACACTTGTTTGGTACTTTAAAAAATAAAATATATTATTATTGATATTATTCGTAAATTATTTTATACGGTTTGAATAAATGTTGGATAAAGTAATAATTTACATTACAATATTATTAAAGATAGTTTTAATTTCTGTTTGTATTAAAGAAATGGATTAATAATATGATTTGAAATGAGTCAATCTCAAATTAATATTTTCAATTTTAGTCATTTAATTATATTTTTTTTCCTAAAGTACTTATCTTGAAATAATTTTTTTAGTATATTAAAATAATATTTTGATATAAAATTTTGTTATTGCTTAGATTATTTGATTATCAATCTTAATTAGGGCTGCAAACGAGCTGAGCCGTTCGCGAGCAGCTCGGTATTCGTTCGTTTAAGCTCGACTCGAGACTTGGATCGATAATAAACGAGCCGAGCTTGAGTCGAAAATTTAGACTCGTTTAATAAATGAGCCGCGTAGTTAGACTCGTGAACAGACTAAAACAAATATTTAAACTAGTTGTGGTGATTTGTATGAATTGTTTAACTTCAAATTATTCAAAAATAAAAAATATAAATAAATAATGAAAAATAAACCAAAACTATATAGACTCAATGGCATAAATTTTACAGTTCCATTCTAATCTACCACTTTTTTTTTTAATATAACATAGTTATAAACTCGCGCACTGAAATATGAATAACAGATTCAAACTCAGTCCGTTAGAATTTAGAAAAAAAAGTTTTACTGCCTCTACTGACTCCGACCACTATTCCAGTCCACCTCTACTTGGTGCAACCATCAACTATACATTTACATTTACATAAAAAATTGTACAAAATTTACAAATATGAATCTCTCTAACATATACAAATCAAGAATCAAACAATATTTTGTTATTTTGTCCAAATATATATATATAGTAGTATATAATAATTTGATGTGCGTGCGGTGTGTATGGTTGGCTTATATGCTTTTTTTTAAGCTTTAGTTTAGTTAAGCCCACTTATATATTTTTTGTTCTTACCTTTATTCCTGGGGCTAACCTGTCTTTAAGCAAGGAATGCTTGGAATTGAGGGACATTCATATAATATTACCATCCATGTACATGAGAATATCATTTTGCCACGTGTCATTATTTGGAGATTATTACTTTTAAGTTGTTTGAGAATAACTACTTTTAAGTTTTAACCCAAAGAGCTTCTCATAATAATATCTTCTTAATCAAGAAAAGCATAGTCAAGGTCCAACTCCTCCTCATTCATGCCCATCACTTGATATTTCTTCTTTTATTATTATTATTATTATTATTATTATTATTATTATTATTATTATTATTATTATTATTATTATTATTATTATTATAAAGAGAGATCAAAGATCAACTATGGGAAAATAAAGTAGGAATATAATAATTCCTACCTAGAATTGCCTTTTAGAACCATTTAAGCTCCATGGCTTGGCTTTAGATGCCTACCTTCAAAATTTCCTTATATGGTTATATATTTAGTAAAATTGATTGCCTTTGAATTTTTCTTTATTTATAGGAGATTCAATGTGTTGAACAAGTACATTAATCACATAACATAAGATGGATCTTTTCTTGGGCGCACAACAGACAATCTACAGCTTAGAAACACGCGTCAAAACGACAATAAAATGTGGTTTGAAGAAATTAACTTAAGATCACCGCTTCTCATTTTATAAAAACAAACGAAAAGATCAATCGAATCATATGACAGAAGGGTCTCCTTTCATTCGAAATGAGAATTGTTAGATCACTACTTTTCATTTCATAGAAACAAACGAGAAGATCAATCAAATCATACGACAGAAGGGTCTCTTTTCGTTCGAAACGGGAATTGTTAGAGGACCTGAAATCTCTTTAACTCAAAGTGAAAAGAAAAATAAAAATGTAAGGAAGAAGGGAAACAATAAAGGTAAGGTTAAGAATAGACTTTGTTCTAACGTTAGGAATGTTAATAGGATATAATAATGTTAATTTGAAAAGTAATTATAAAGACATTTAGCGATCCATTCTTAAAGCAAAGATCTCAATCCCTAACTCTTTCCCTCTTTCCAATAAATTGTTTTATTTATTCTATTTTTACTTTTGATTTCTTGTTTCAGAAATAAAACGTTACAATTCAATTTTCTTTCCATGTTAAAAGAAGAGACCAATTCTATAATCTTATGTATATTTTTGCTTTTTTTAATCAATCATCATGTGTCCGTACTTCTCACCATTCCCTAATATATATACATTTTATTTATTCAAATGAATATCGATTAGAACGAATCGCACAAGATAAGTCGTAAGTTCGAATTCTAATGATCGTAAATTTCCCCTGATCAAAACTTTTCTAAACATATTAAATTCATGAATATCTGTTGAAATGAATCGCACAAGATAAGTCGTAAGTTCGAATTCTAATGATCGTAAATTTCCCTTGATCAAAACTTTTCTAAACAGGTCAATATAAATAAAGATTTAGTTTGGTTTGTGGGTTGGTCATCTCGTAATTATTTTAAAATAAATTAATATATTTTAATGTTAAATTAAGTAAATAAATAATTTTTTAAAAGTTGAAACATCCTAAGATAGTTATATACAATGCAATCATATTAGAGAAATCATGCCTGACCATCTTTGATGTGTAGTCTATACTGTTATTCGGTTTGTTAATTGTCTTCTCTGTCTGTTCAGTTCTTTCTTGCAAATGGACTCTGTCGATTTTGTTGAAAAGAAAACTATATGTTTTTCGATTTTCGTTTATACCCAGAGAAAACTTTTGATTTTACAAATAAAATTGGTAATACTGAGTTTAATTATGGTTTGAAAGAAGATTATTGCTTAGTTTAAGGAAGTTGAGCTTAATTATTGCCTAACCAACATAAATGAAAGATCAATTATTTCCTTAATCACTCTGGTTTCTGCTATGTATTCGAGACTTACGTACCCTTTTAGCAGCCTATAAATAGAGACATTGTGGATCATCTTTCTGCATAACTACAACAAAAGAAGAAGAGAAATTTATAAAGAGAGAATTAATTAAAACCATGGAAGGAAAGTGTCTGAAAGGAGCAGTAATGGTGATGTTAGTAGTAGTGACAGCAATGGTGGTAGTGCAAGTCCAGGCTGAAGACGAATACGAAGATCCTGCATTGGATTGCCCAACAAGGTGCAAAATGAGGTGTTTGAATAAGAGGAATTGGTTTACAAGAGGAGCATGCATGGCTGCTTGCCCTATTCGCTGCAAAATTGGAGTTTCAGATTCTGAATATAATTGCACTCTTGCTTGTGCTCATTCCACCCCTTTCTCCTTCACCTCTGATACTGGTATATGCCCTTTATAATAATTTTAATTTTTAATGGCTAATTAATTAATTAATTAATTAACCTGATATTCTAATGATTAATGTTTTAATTTGATTATACAGATGAAAGTCAGATGGAAGCTTATGTCAATTATTGCCATGAAAAGTGCACTCAGAAGCCTTATTAGATCAATTATACTCTACTATATTTTTCTAATTAAAATAATTAATATAAGTTGTTATAAAATAATTAATAATTAATAAAATTACAGTCTCAAAATTAAAATTATTAATTGAATTGATAAAATTATAAATTTTAATTTTGTTTCTTCAAGATCTTTCTTTTGGTGTAGTTTATGTTGGTTCTTTTATTTTTGTTGGAGGTGTAATTTCTTTTTTGACTACTTTTGTATGGAGTTAAACATTTATAAACAAGAAATAAATTAATGATAAACATAGTTAAACAGAAAAAAAAAAAAAAAAACACATTTTAAACAAAAAATAAACAATAAACACATTTCAAACACATTTTCAATTATTGTTTGAAAGAAGATTATTGCTTGTTTAAGCAATTACTCCATTAATGAAGGACTCATTGATTAACATATTACCCTTAAATGAAGGAACTGATATAATCCTATCCTTAATCAAAGTAATTTGCAATAAATAATGCAATTAGTTACAGTAAATGCAAGAAAATTCCCTTAATAACTCATGTCCTCCTTCCATTTGCTTCTTCTTCTTCTTCATCTTCTTCTTCTGTTGCTATTCAAAATTCTGTAGCAGATGAGACTGAGACTCTTCTTAGATGGAAAGCCACTCTTTATAAAAACTCTATTATCTCTTCATGGA
>CANUEY010091858.1:0-23877 GCA_948099555.1 Croton setiger
TGGGTTATGTTAAAAGAAGAATATAATCAGATTTAAATAGATGCTCGTAGTTTCTGTTAATCTGGGTATAATGCAATTAACGGTTAAATCCTTCGTCGTACTTAGGATTACTAGTTAATTAGGGGTTGTTATTAGATCGTAACTTAGCAACCTATTATTAGGGTAGAATTGGTTGGGTCGACGTTCTTCCTGGCTATAACCTATCTGTAATATGAATTAAGAAGTCATTCTTGAATCAATGAACAATTGAATCGAACTTTGCACCACGGTATGCCTATGAATTCATTTCCCATTGTTTCAGTTTAATATTAAATTCTATCGCTTGCTTTAATTTTTTTATTAATTAAGTTCCTTTCAATTTTTAATCCCCTTTATTTTGTTTGTTATTATTTTAATTCTGGTTATTTACGGCAAACTAGTCTCTTGGTTCGAACTTTCCCACCCTATTTACAAATTTTATAGGAGAGCAGATTTATTTTTGGTGGATAAGATGCGACCCTAACTTCTCTTGATAGCAAATTTATTTTTGGTAGATAAGATGGGACCCTAACTTCTCCTAACAAACTCATAACCGCAAAATCCTAGCTAGCATTCTCTTAATTACGTGTTAATAATAATAATAGAAAAAATAATTTGATAATTTGTTAATTAAGTCTGAATGGTAATATTTTGGATCTATATACATATCTAACAACAAATATATTCAATTTTTTTTTTTTGCAATATTTTTTAATGAACTTTGATGAGTTTTGCTTAAAAATAAATATAATTAATTGTTGAAAGAAATCAATTCCAAAATTAGAAGCCAATTTATCATAATTTGGTTACTTATATAATTAGGTTACGTATTTTTAGTGGTTTAACTAATACAACAAGCCATTAAAAAAATCGATAGGATATATTTACTCTTCGTGCACCCAAACTCCCTCTAAACATGGAGGTTAATCCTTCCTACTCTTATTTTGATTTTTATAAATGTACAAAAAATTGTTTTGTAAAAAGAATAATAGATTATACTAGATTAGAATATATTATTGTCTAATTTTTTTTTCTAGAAAAATAGTTTTAAATCCATAATATATTAGAAAATTATTGCAGAATTCTTAAAAATTAAGAAAGAATGACTTTAAAACTCTGCGCAATCCCTCCTTTGATTTGAAATGGATATGTGAATTTGAATCATTTAAAGCCCACAATTTCCATTACTTCTTAATAAATAAAACAATAACCTTAAAATTTTAAACAATTCTATACGATAAGATATTGTATTATCTTTATGAAACATTTTTTTAAAAGTTAAATTTTATTGATACTAAGTGAAATTTAACTTTTTTAATTATTTCAAATTTAATTTTGTTGAAAATGGATCATGAAATTCTTGCATGAAAAAAGGAGAAATTAAAAATATTATCTTTAAAAGTTCTTCCAATACGTTTGACTTGAAAGAAATTATTGGTCATATACTGAGATTTCATAAAAGAGTTGAAAAAGTTATTTTGGCTGGTGATATAAAAAATAACTGAAAATTAATAGATGTGTTTGGTAATTCACTTGGGAATAATGCAATTTTGTAAATGATCTACAATAACTTGGCAGAATTTGGGAGATAGAATTTACAATAAAAATTGCACAAAATACAATCGAATATATAGAAGCTATGAATGATTTTTCAAAAGTATTATGAGTTAACTTTCAAAAAAGGATCAGTTACACGTAGGAATGCAAGAATGAAAAAATGTACAATAGAAAAAATCAAAACCAGTTTATGTGCCCCAATTTTTACAAGCTCAATTACAACAGTCAATATCTGTGTAGAAGCTAATTGAAATTCGAAAAGCCAAAGTTACCCTGATTGTTTTAGAATGAATTTAGTACTTTAGACAATAATATCTTATTTTTTTCAGTTATATAATCTTTTATTTTAGCTCATTTAAATCAAAAGTATTTATATATTTACAATTTTTTTAATTTAATTTTCAATTTATCTTTATTTATTATACTTCATTATCAAATGTTATAATTTTTTTTTTCATTTTAATAAAAAAAAAGTTTTCACATTAAATTAAATTTACTTTCAACATTAAATATATATAAAATAAAAATTAAATATATTAATTATTATAAAATTGTAAAGTATCCTTACATCAAATATAAATGACATATATACATATGCATATGATAACTTATAATATACATAATTATGTTTTCTATTTTCATATTGTATAAAATAAAATTTCTTTTGATATATGTTAAATTGTGTTTTTTTTTTTTCAAATAGTTGCAAATAATATAAGTTTTTTGAATACAAACTATCACTGAAAAATGATCTGACCATGCTTAAGTTAATAAAGCATCAACACATGTATGAATCAAATTTAATAGCAGTTTAATAATATTATACTATTAACTTATTTATATACTTTTAGATTTGTTTTTTTTATGTCATTTTAAAATCTTTTATTCTTTATAATAGGTTGTGATTATTGTTTTCTGACTATAAGAAAAGATATACAAAATAGATACAGGTTTTTATTAATGGACATTACAAATGGTAATAACATAATCAAGTTTATTGTTAATAAAATATTATTATTTTGAAAATATTGCTATACTTACTTTTGTAACTTACAAGTGAACTATCTATAACTACACCACGTCAATGATGTGAGAACATTTTTAGTTCTGAAATACCAATTATAATATATTTTTTACTTCAAAAAATATTAGACATAATATAATTTCATTTCTGTTGCGGAATTTGTCATAAAGTTTTATTTATTTTGAAAAAATTGAATGATTTTATATATGATTTAAAACGAGATATGCTCCGGGAAATTATAAATTTTCATACAGCAATTATAGATTTTATTATAAATAAGTAACGGATTTTATTATAAATAAGTAACGGATCAAAATTTTAGTTTTAATTTCATTAAAGGGTTGTTTTTATAGAATTTATTTCATTAATTAGATGTGGATATGGTCTTTTTACTAATTTATTTGTTGTCATATTTTATGTCCACATTGGATCATGTTAATGACACTTAGCTACATTTAATTAATCAATAAGTTGTTTGTCGGACAATTTGGCATTCATGTGAGACACATAAGTAAAATACACTAATTTAAACTCTTTTTATATAATTGAAACACTTATTTGGATAAGAAAAAAAAGTGAGATACCAAATTGAAATATTTTTAAAAGTTTAGACACCAAATTATTAATATTTTTTATTTTTTTATTTACTATATAGTATAGAATAAGGCACACACGGCAGAGACAGCGAAAGAATAAGTGCAGCAAATTGGAGATTATTCTTTCATCGATCAAAACCATGAATTATAATTTGAAGTACAAAAGTAGGATTCTGGCTGGGATGCAAGTAATAAGGACTTTTGTAGAAAACCTAGACCAAGATTCTGATTTCAAATTGCGTGAGTTAGAGACTGAGAAATCAGAATAATTCAAAAGAATAATTCTCAACAGAAAAGAAGAAAATAATATAATCATCCCAATATCATTCATTATAAGTACACTCTTATCATAATTTTATGCATTAGTCAACTAATAAGCTATGAATTATTAGTAACCGCAGTAAATTCAATAAATAGCAATGATTATCTGAGTGAAAGCAATTGAAAAATTAAGTATAATATATGAAAAGATTGAATAGAAATTTGACCTAAAAGAGAAACATCAATATCATAGGAAAAGATTAAGTGGATCTTTCAGTGGCCTTCCCTTCATCATTGTTAATTTGTATCTTATTAGAATAGACCATACATTAAGGGATAAAGATGGAAGAAATTGTTTTTAAAGTAAATAATTAAGTAGTAAAAGGAAACTAATTAATAAAAGAAGAAGCAAAAGTAGAACAGGTAAGCTTTTGTTTAGAATTGAAAATGAGCATTTTTTATAGACAACAAAGGTCAATTTCAAATCGAAAAGCCCATAAATCACATGGATAATAGTCGCATTCTGTATATCATTATTCAAAAAATTATAAATTTCCATATGCTTTTACTGCCCCTCCATAAAGATAAACTCACTTACGAATATTAATTATTTTTATCCTTATAATTAGTGAAGAAAGAATGTTGGAAATATAAACAGTACTATTATGTTATTTTATGCTCAATAAATCTGAAGTTATGATATTTTTTATCAATTCAAGTTGATTAAAATTTTTCAATGCAAATGGAATTTCTAACCATTAAATTTCTCTCAAGTCATATTTCGCTTTCACAAAAATTTTGGAATAATTCATTTGAAACAACAAAAAATTTGAACTAATTCCTTTGAAACAAGAATTAATTGTATCTACTTCTCATTCTATATACTAAGTCAAACATGTTACAAGTTCAAATTTAATATAAATTTTAATTTATATAAGTGGAAATTTCAGTTACATTTCAATTTTTTCTTAATTTTTTAATTATGAATTAAAAAAATATATATGATATTTTAAAATTTTTTTTAAAGAAAAAATACTACCTCCGTTTCAATGAGATAACACTTTTACTATTCCTCTGTAATTTTATTTCCATTCTATGCACAGGTGACATCCACTCAATAAAAAGACTAGGTCTTACAGTGACTTTCTACCCAAAATATTAATTTTTCCTATTATTTTAACTCACCCACTTGGCCTAAAGTCCCTATTTCATTAAAATGGAAGTAGTATAGATAGCACACTTTTTACTTTTCAACTACAAAAAATAGCACTTGGACTATGATATTTAAAAATATTGTACTTTTTTGTGTTAATTTACATTAATAGCATTCACTCAAAAAATAATAATAATAATAATAATAATAATAATAATAATAATAATTATTATTATTATTATTATTATTATTATTATTATTATTATTATTATTATTTAAAAAATAAATTAAAATGAAAAAGAAAAGGAAATCAAAAAATAAAAGGGAACCGCAGTAACAGACTAATTCACATGCAAGGTTTTCAGTATGCAATCAATAAAAAATCTATTTTTGTTATTAATTTGTATTTAATTGAAAAAATCAATTTAGTCATAACTTTCTCTGTAAGTATCAGAACGACTATAATGAGCACTTTTCGGAAAGTTTATTCAAATATCTACATGAATTACAAGGCTTCACCTCCCTAACACCCTGTCACGATGCCTAAAAATCTCATTGAAGCTTCTAAAGTTCAGTTTGAAGTTATTTTTCCTATGTTTTCTAGTGTATTCTTGAACTTTTTCTTTCTTTACTGAATGCTATTGATTTTGAATGATAATGATTCTTATTGAACCTTATTTAATTTTATTTACTAATTCTTATTGAAGCCTATTGAAATTTAGCAAATTTTCACCTTTATTTTCTTCAACCTTATGAAACTTTAGCTGCCACCCTCACCTAACCGTCGACTGGCCGAAATTTGTCCATCGAAAATGGCCATAAAACTAACCGAGCCATACCAAATTAGAAAAAGTTCGACAAGAGAATCATTTGACATCGGAATTGAGGTCATAGGGTCGCCAGAAGGTGGCAAAATCGTTGTCAGAAAAAGTTTTTAGGAAATGGAGTTTTATGGTCAGCCTTTGACCGGTGCAAGCGGCCGCTACCGGAACCCGACGACTGCAATCTTGATGGTGCTGGAGTCGGTCGGAAGTCAACTTTACATCAGTGGTGGTGGTTGGAGACGGCGGTGCCGGAGGTTTGAAGTAACTGCCGGAAAAGCTAATCAAGAGCTGTCCGATTTTTTTTAATAAAAATTAAATTTATTTTTTATTAGATAGGAGCGATCTTAAAATTTTTATTTTTTTTTTTCAAATGTGCTATTTTACTAATTTTAAAATTTTTATAGTAATTTTTAATTGTGTCATTTTTCTAATTATCCCTATTTATTGATTATATTTATTATAGAGGGATGCTTAAACTACACTGTTAGAAGAGCTTTCCATTTTATGACACAGATCAGGTGAAATTTAGTGTTTCACTTCTCATTATGTTTTGAATATTCTAAATTTTTTAAGTTTGGATAGCTAATAAAATTTTCTATATTACTTTTAAAAGCCAAAATCATGAATGGTTGATTTATTATTATTATTATTATTATTATTATTATTATTATTATTATTATTATTATTATTTTGAATAAATTGACTTGGCATGGACCATGCTTCACATGGCTTTTTAATTGTCAACAGTTCATTTTATATAGTTTTAGCATTTATATTTATACTAATTTTAGTATTAGTTAGGTAAAATACTAAACTTTCTCTCTCTTTTTTTTTTATATAATAATTTTGAATTTTGGTGTCTTGACATTTTGAATAGTTTTAGAGTTTTCCTTTCGTTTTTTAGAGTTTAAATATGTCGTTTTGCTAAGAGTTACCTTAGTAACTTTTAGTACATTCACGAAAATTTCTTAATCAATTAGTTACTACTAACAGTTAAGTAAAAACAGGGTTAAGTACTATTAAAAGAACTAACTTATTTAAATGTCCTAAACCCTTTTCAACATTTGGCTTCTAGAATTTTGCCTAATATGTTGCATTCTCTTTCAAATGTCTAAAGCCATATAACAAATACATATGTGTGGCCTAATTATTATTTTTTTGGCAAAATGTCCATTTGACCCCAAAACATGGTCAAATATGTCAAGTGGACTGGAAATAATTTTTTTTTTGAACAAGTCTCTAACTGCCAATAACATCCAATAACATTGTACTATTATGGATTTTTATTTTCAACAAAAAAAAAAAACATACTTTTAAACCCTCTACTAGTTTTATATACCAAGAACCCTCCTTTCAATAGAAAATTGTGCGAATGACACAAAGGACCGAAGAACATGTGAAACCTTCATTTACCTATCAGGGATTAAACCCAGAACTACTTCAGAATGCAAGATTCATCAAAAGTAGAACAAGAAACGATTTTATTTGGTTCACCTTACACACAGTATGGCTACATCTAAGGGGAGAACAGCCAGAGCACCATCATCTTATTAGAGAACCAGAAAAGAACAGTACAGATTACAAACCCTAAGGAAGATATCCTCAGATCAACTCTGACCTACAGAATCTCAACCAATATTCAGAGATTCTATCTATATAGTCTATACATAGCAATCTCACCGCAACAAGGCTCAAGAAATTACACAGAAGAAAGAGACTGTACAGAACCAAGGAGAGAAAACGAAAGAGCACAGACGATAACTGTTCAGAGAGAAAACAACAGAATACAAAACGTGACCTTTCAATTCTCATCACTACAGCTTTTATACTTAGGGCAAGTCACACACATCACATGTGCCAGAAGAGTTCCAAGTTAATGAAGCTTCCATTTTGACTTCAAAGCATAAAGCGGAGGTAGCACCAACACAAAACGCAGCATTCAAGTGTAGGCAGAGAGTGAATCATCATGGGCTTCCAGCATAGGGCCTAGGCAAAGATCCAGGGTCATAAACCCACATTACCTAACCTTCACAAGCAAAACGACATCCTTTTTTCCTTTAACAATTATACTCTCCTCCCAAGCATTTCGTAGAACATCTGGAATGTAAGTGATTTCTGTTCATTGTCTATACAATGAAAGACATTAGTGTGAAAATCAATTATTTAAAATTCCTCAACCTAGTGCATCATAATTCAGTTGCTCCTTATGTCCATCCTTGGGCTCACCATCGAATGAACGCCTCCACATTACTTGTTGATCCTTGAATCCAGCATGTCTTTCCTCGAATCCTTATATTGTAGGAATTTCATCAAACACCTTTCTTTTCGAGCAATAATGATTACATAGGACGACAATTATATCATTTTAATGCAATTTCAAGACTTGAAAAATTCAACGAATGGATCAACCAGGAAATTCTCATCTTTTTGTTTACTTCATGTTATTGATGTGTTTGAGCTTCGTGTTCTTTTTCGTTCTCTATCAATGGGAGGAAAATGGAGGGTGAAGAATGAGCAGCGAGCAAACAAAATAATGGCCTCAAAATATTTGAGCAAAGAAAGAAATGAGAGCTTGAAAATCTTTGTCTCTAGAAGGAAAAGTGAGGCAACAGTGTTATAGCAAGCATGGCAAGCTTAATGCCCCAAAGTAGCCATGGCTTTAGGAATGAACACGGATGAATACAGCTCAGTTTGTCAAAATATTTAAAACTTCCTTAACCAACAGATTGTAAAATCTATAGAGCAGCCAAGACTTTTGGATTCTCAATTAATGAAATAAAATGAATCGAAATTTACCTTCTAGATTGTAGAAAAAATGAATAGAATTTGTGTGTATTCCAAATGAAAACTAGCTATTTGTAAAACTAGTCTTTGTAAAAATAGCAGTTAAAAACTAGCCGTTGTCAAACTAGTAGTTATAAAACTAGCCAAAACTAATGTCATTATAAATATGCACTTGTGAATTAAAGATGTATATAAAAATTTTTAGTTAAACTCAATCCAAAATCTTTGGAAAAAAAAAAGTCTAATGATAAGGAAAAAATCAATTACTGGGAAGTTTTTTTTTTTTTCCATAGTTCAAAAGGATGATGACATCTTGAACTCGTAATGCAAGCATATACACAAGGTTTCTCAACCAAGAAAATGAGTAGAGTGATAGATAAAGAACGTGAAGTGGGACATGATCATTTAGAGAAAGATAATTTCACAGATAATTCGAGGTATCGTCCCGAGACTTTTCGTTCCAATGAGAAGACAAGTGTTTCTAGTGTTTGATCCTTATTTCCAACAAAAGTTTGATGCAGCAAAAAGAAAGGGTCTTTCTCCACTTCAAAAATGCACAACTACAATTTGAATGTTAGCGGAGTAGCCGCAGATGCTATTGATGATTATGTTAGAATTGGAGAGACAACAATACTAGAATGCTTAAAAAAATTTCTAGAGGATGTGATCTTAGTATTTGAAAATGAATACTAGCGAAAACCTATTCAACGATTATTACAAATAGGAGAAACACGCAGATTTCCTGGTATGATGAGTAGTATTTACTGCATGCATTGGCAATGGAAAATTATCCAATAGCATGGAAGGAAATGTAAATGAATGATTATAAAGGAAACCTTCTATAATACTTGAAGTTGTGGCATCATCGTACTTATGGATATGGCATGCATTTTTTGGAGTTGCTGGTTCAAACAATGACATCAATGTGCTAGATTGATCTCTGGTTTTTGATGAAATGTTAGAAGGTCATAGTCCCAAGGTAAATTACACCATTAATGGTAATAATTACAATATGGTTACTATTTAACAGATGGTATCTATCTCGACCACAGGGAGATAAAAAACAATTGTTCACGAAATATCAGGAAGGAGAACTTAAAGATGTAAACGTGCATTTGGTGGGTTGCAAGCTCGGTTTGCAATAATACGTGGTCTTACATGATTTTGGCGATAAGAGAATCTTGGAATGATAATGAAAGCATGTATCGGATTGCATAATATGATAGTTGAAGATGAGAGAGACACACATATGCTACAAACTTTTCAGACTTCAACAACTACGATTATATTACTAATGAGATATCACAGCCAGAGTTAGGTGAGGAAGCACATAAATCTTATCAGACGTATATCCAAAGTAATATCTGACTTCATGATAGACAGAAGCATTAACAACTTCAATCAAATTTAGTTGACACATATTTGGTAATTTCATAATGCTTCTAATAATTAAAGTTATGTAATATGGTAATTTAAATTTTTATATAATATGTCAATTTATTATATTATAATAAATTTTTAATTTTAGAAGTATTAATTATTAGTTAAAAACAATATATTAACAAACAATTAACTAATCGAAAATTGGGATTTGGAATTTTTGACTGAATGAATGTTTGAATGGTACCATTTAAAAGAGAGGTAAGGTGATGTGTGAATTACAATTTTTTATTGGGTAAACAAAAAAAATTGGAACCTAGTATTGGAGATGCTCTAAAAGTGCTTCTTTTTTTTTTTTAGGGTGTTAATATGTAAATTTAAATATTATTGGCTGATCTCCAATTTGGAGTTAATAATAGGTATCCAACTTCATATATCTGCATTTTATTATCTTCGTCAAAGATAAGATAACCATTGATCAATTATGTCATAGTTTGATTTGTGTTATATTTTAAATAATATACTAGCACACGTAGTGTCCAATCGTTCAAAAAATAATAAAGAAAATCAAATTATTTTCAATATTATTTTATATCTAAAAATAGTAATTTTATATTTTTTTATTAAAAAATAATTTTATATTTAGATTCTTTATCATAACAAAATTATTTTTTACTAACACTAGCATGATATAGAAATCAAATATATTATCTGCTAGAAAAAAGTTAAATTTTATAGATTTGAAATTTCGCAGTAACTTTAATTAATATTTAATTAAAATAAGTAAGAAAAATTAATTCAATGTTTTGATCAATTTCACATTACATTGAATATTTTTATAGCTGGAAAGTTTTGTATTTGGTTTCTCCAATCAACTATTTTCATCTCAACTTTTCATAATGTTATAGTTTCACCTTATCTTAACTTTGTAATAATTTCATCTCATTCTTAGTTTTTGGACTAAATTTAAATTGAAATTTCCCAGTGGGCTTTCTTTGTTTTTTTTTTTTTTTCTTTTTATAACGGCTGATAGTTGATAGTGGTGGCGGATAGCTGCTAGCTGATCTGGATTAGTATTTGGTAAAAATACAACATTGGTTACGATTAGAACATTAATTATCAATAAGCGTATAATTATTAATGAAATATTATTCTTTATTTTATTTTAATAAGGTTAATATAGTACTAATATAAAATGAAAATATTTCGAATGAACTTAATGAAATAACAACTGTTTGGATTTCAAACCTCTATCAACTAAAATTAATCAAATCCTAACTTTTATTTTCTAATTGCTATTAGCTGTGCTGCATAAAACAGTTAAATCAAACACTCTCTTAACTTTGGTTTTAAGCAGCTAAGAGTTTCGTTTTCACATAAACTCCAGATTTTACTCTTTTTGCTGGTATTTTAAATAAATGGATAATCATTCATACATGTTTGTTAATCACGTTTAAAAACTATACATGTATCTATATTTGTTATATAAAAAACAATGTTTTCTGCCCAAAATTGAAATACTTAAAGTTTATCAGAGAAATATGTACACGCATTAAATGTTAACTGTTAATATTTGTTGTCTTAATTTTTATTTTCCTCCAAAATGGCCATCAACCTTATTCCTTTAAATTCAACTGTTAAATTAAACAATAAATTTTATTTATTACAATATTAAATATATAATGAATTATTACATATTTTAGTAACATTTTAAAATTGTAAATATTGGTTTTCTTTCTGTGATGTTTAAATACTCAATTATAGCGTAATTATTAATCAAAACACAAAAATGTCAGAGGAGGACCTACTTTAATTTTACATATGTGACCCTTAAGTGTAAACTTATATAATATGGACCTCCAAAAACAAAATATTCTAGTTTGGCCACTAAACAACGTGAAATATAATATAAATAAAATATGGTTGTCTTATAAATAATTTATTAGCATGAGGGATATTAAATTATGACTTAAAAAAAAAAAGATAAACATATGCTCCATATGAAAATTATATAATTATAAACATGTACTATGAGTAAAATAGTAAAACTAATAACACGTGAAATTTTAATTTTTACATTATGATTTTTTAAATTTATTTTATTTTTCAATAATATTTTAAAGAAATTTATTTTATTTTTGAATTTTGAGAAACTATATAAGTTTTTTTTTAAAGAATATATGTTTATTTTATTGTGGTAACTTTAAACACGTTTTTAGTAGCCACATATGAGAAAATAAATTTTCAAAATTTTAAACGGTTAATTACGTAATTAATGCTAAATAGTTATAAAACAATTATTGAAGCAGTATTTAAAATTTTTGTGATTATGGAATTGTTATAAAATTTATATAATCAAGTGGTTGTAATGGTTTGTATTTACTAGCATAAACATAAAGAACAACAGTATACATATTTAATAGCAAATAGCAATACCAAATATTTGAAGTTGAGTTAAACTTCACTTGAAGAATTCACAACACAATCCAATAATGTATCTCACACTTTATAGCGACTACATCGGTAGAAAGCTCCAACCAAATATGAACTCCTACATTAGATTGTTTATTAATCCATCTATGTTTGATCCAAGATGGGTTTTCCAATCATTGAAGAATCTATATCCTTGGAATTGAGAGCATAAACCACAACTCCAAAAAACATACGTTAATTTTGGAGTTGACCGTATAACTTCCAAACATTAAGTTGACAGTATTTGGGGTTTAAAACAACCATTATTAGGTACAAAGTCTTACATGTCGGTGATTAAAGTTTGACATAAATTCGACGCCACAATTGTATAGCTTTTTCATTCTTATTTTCCCTTTTTTAAAATATCATATCTTATTTTTTCTATTCATGGCTGTTCTAGAAATTTAATTTTAAGTACCGCATTTTCTTTATTATTTAAAAAAAAAATACGCTTGTTAGCTTTATTTGCATTTAGAGTCAATAATTACAATGGATACGATTATATTTTCATTAAAATAACAAAAATGAATAATTTAGAGTCATTTTTGTGGTTTTAATTTGAAAAATTGTTATAAAGAAATGAAGACATTGACCCGAAATCATCTTATAAGTTAATCAATCTATGATCCCCAAATCAAATTCCCCCTTAAACGTGACGTTAGGATTAGCTCAATTACAATGTCATCAACTTGCAATTTAGTCTCTATAAAAAGCAAACTCCATAAACTCCACTTATCAGCAAGCAACAATGGCTTCTTCAATTTCATACCCACTGCTGCTTCTTCTTTTTCTCCTCTCACCTTCTTCCATACTTTCAACTCAACTTCACGACTCTTTTCTCCAATGTCTGCAACTCAATTCCGAAATCATAATCCCTTTCTCTACTTCTTTCTTCACCCCTAACAATTCCTCTTTCTCTTCAGTTTTACAGTCCACTGCTCAAAATCTCCGTTACTTACTTCCCTCCGTTTCAAAACCCGAATTCATTTTCACTCCGTTGCACGAAACCCATATCCAAGCCGCCGTTATTTGCTCAAAACAGTTAGGAATTCATCTCAGAGTCCGTAGCGGCGGCCATGATTATGAAGGTTTATCTTACGCATCTGAAATCGAAACTCCGTTCATTATTGTTGATCTCTCCAAACTCCGTTACGTTTATGTCGATATTGACGATAACACTGCTTGGGTTCAAGCCGGAGCCACCATCGGCGAAGCATATTACAGAATTGCAGAGAAAAGCAAAACCCATGGCTTTCCTGCTGGACTTTGTAGCAGTTTAGGAATTGGCGGCCATATTACCGGCGGCGCGTACGGACCGATGATGAGAAAGTACGGTCTCGCAGCGGACAATGTAATCGACGCTCGTATTATTGATGTTAATGGCAGAGTTCTAGATCGTCAAGCTATGGGTGAAGATTTATTTTGGGCAATTAGAGGTGGAGGTGGGGGTAGTTTTGGAATTATAGTTTCTTGGAAACTAAAATTGGTTCCGGTTCCGTCTACAGTTACAGTTTTTACAGTTACTAAAACGTTAGAACAAGACGGGACAAAAATTCTTCACCGGTGGACGGAAGTCGCCGACAAGCTCGACGAAGATCTGTTCATCAGAGTTATAATAAGTCCGGCAACCGTAGGAAACAGTACTGTACGAACTGTATCAACTTCTTATCAAGCTTTGTTTCTTGGGGATGTAAATAGACTTCTCCAAATAATGAAAAACACTTTTCCTGAATTGGGTTTGACCCGAAAGGACTGTTTAGAAACGAGTTGGATCAAGTCGGTTTTGTACATAGCGGGTTACCCGAGTAATACTCCACCTGAAGTTTTACTGCAGGGTAAATCTTTATTCAAGAATTACTTTAAGGCAAAATCAGATTTTGTCAAACAGCCAATTCCTGAAACAGGACTTGAAGGGCTATGGAAAAGATTTTTGGAAGAAGAAGGTCCATTGATGATTTGGAACCCATATGGAGGAATGATGAGCAAGATTCCGGAATCGGAAATTCCGTTCCCTCATCGAAAAGGGACTCTGTTCAAGATCCAGTATTTAACAAGTTGGAGTGATGGAGAAGAGAATCAAGAGAAGCATTTTGATTGGATAAGAAGACTATACAACTATATGGCACCTTATGCTTCAATGTTTCCAAGAACAGCTTATGTGAATTACAGGGATCTTGATTTGGGTATGAACAAAAAGAGTAATACAAGCTTTATTGAAGCAAGTGCATGGGGTTATAAGTATTTTAAAGACAATTTTAATCGATTGGTTAGAGTTAAAACGCAAGTTGATCCAGATAATTTCTTTAGACATGAACAAAGTATTCCACCTCTTCCTGTTTCTTTGAGAAGAAAAAGAAGCAGAAGGGGTAGAGGAGGAATTAAAGATTAGATAGGTATGTTTGTCTTTTTCAATTTGTTTGCATGAAAATTAAAGAGAGCAATAATTTTTATAATAGTTATTAAATGTTGGTTGTTGTTGTTATGATGAATCTATTGGGCTTTCCAAATTTCACTGTAAGAATTTTTTTTTACTTTGGTATATATGATATTTTCTTTTGTCTCAACTTTCTAATGTAACTTAATCTACATAAAAACACCAATAATGATATGTGTTTTTTTTTTTTTTTTTTTTGTTACCTGAATTAGATACTGATCATTCCATTTGAAACTTGTCCAAATCCAATTTTATTAGCAACTTGATTACATGTTTAAACTCTAATTCCATAAAAACTTCCTAATAATTAAATTGGCAAATCTTGGACTTCTAATTTCGACATTAGAAATGAGGCGCAAACAATTCTATGCTTTCATTATATTTATGAGGTAACTTTAAAAAAATCATTATATTTCATGTCAGTAAAACAAAAATTATTGTAAGTCACATTTTTACTTGCTGTTTATAGTTGTTTATTATTTGTTTGCACCTTATTGTTTCTTTACATTCGTTTACAATCTTTTATAATTTTATTTATTTTTGCAATTTTCTTTTGAACTAGTTTGACAACATGCAATTTCATGTCATCTATTATATTTTCACCACTATCAAAGACCACATCACAAACAAACACTTTTGCAGAAAATTCTAATGCTATTCAGTGTTATTTTGCCAATTATTTTAAATTTGAAGGTAAGAAAATCTTAAATTTATTATTATTTTCGAGGAAATATTTTATTACAAATGTAAAATAAATGAAAAATAATTTGTTTTTCTGTTTCATTGCAAACTAGATTTATGCTTCAGCGTTGTGCGGTCCAATATCTTACAATTTTTTTATTATGGATTTATTAAACTCTTTAATTAGTTTAAATTATTTTTTTTTTAATATTAGTGGATTAGTGGCGGTGATGTTTGAATTATTTTGATGTATTTTAGAATATTTTATTTTTTATGTTATAATTTGAATTTAAAAATATATAGTTTGTCCATATTATAAACACAAATATTTTCTTAATAAATATGTTTAATATTTACAATTTAAATAATTTACTCGTAAGCTTACTTAACGGAAAGTTTAATTCATTCGTTCAGAAGTTAATATATTTGATATTAAAATTATTAATGCATGAATCTATAACTACTCGTATTGTTGAGTTCTTTTAGATTTAATAGTTTTATTATAAATTTTCAAAATCTACTATAACATTTTAATATAATTTAAGTACTTTAATGAATTTAATGTTTTTTTCAAATATCTTATTCATAAAAAAAAAAATTAAAACAAGTGCAACAAATATAAAATTAAAAATATACTAACCGAGACATTTAAATAGGAAAATTATAATTTTATCCCTATAGTTTGTCAACTTGTACTATTTTAGCCTTCATTTTATAAAATATATTATTTTATCCCTCACTTTTCATTTATTATACAATTTTGTCCACTCCATTAACACTGTTTACTTTTCTATTAGATTTTAAATCTATTAACCATATTGCTCTCACGTTCTAACCCTCCAAAATTATTTTGAAAATTTTTAAAATTAAGTTGACAAAAGTGGGGTTTCCGTTTGGTCTAATAAAATGGCAGAGCAGCGATCTCCAGACAAATAGTTTCACCCAGTCAAATTCAAGTAGTATTACTTGTATTGATTAATTGATATATTAAAGTCTTTGATTGTCTTACATGTGCATCTACTTTAAGACAAACTAGAAAACATCAGCATATTTTAAATATTGCAAGAACTTTAAAATTTCAAAGTTCATTACCAAAATATTTTTGGGAAGAGTTGATTAGTGATGCTGTTTTATTTGATTAATAGAATGTCAACTCCTTTGTTGAAAAATGATACACCATTCTTTAAGTTATATAAAATGCATATACATTTACTTTAGGATAGAATTGGTCTAAGTTAGATCCTAGGGATGCTAATTGTGTTTTTCTTGAATTCAAACAAGGTGTAAAAGGTTAATTGATTTATGATTTAAAAACAAATAACTTTTTAGTATAATAGATATTTTTTTTCAAGAAAAAATTTTCCCTTTCATGAAACAAACTGATTTAGTTCCTTCAAACCAGCATTCTTTACCTTTTAAAAATAACATTGGCATTCTTGTTTCTAATAATTTTTCTATTTCTAATGATTCTGATGTTTCAAAATCAGAAGATAAGAAAGTCATGTAGAGATTGCTAATTATGTTTGTACATAAAAGCATACATCTCCACATAATATGTTTAAAGTGTTTTCTATTGATAATTTGTGTTCATCACATAAGAGTTTAATAAGATTAGGATATTGATATTGAACCAATTAAAGATGCAAAAATATTATTTTTACATGATATTTTTTTTTTTTTAAAAAAATGTGACCGTGTATATATATATATATATATTGAAAAAATCATTCATGTTAGTTGTGATGAGATGTGACATGATCGCACCCATTTATTATAAAGTTTTATTATAGATAATTAAAGAATATAATTTATTTTTGAAAAATAATAAATTTATGTATCATTCCCACGTGTTTAATATGACTAACTATATATCCAATGCAAAAAACTTCCTAATCTTATCAAACTGACTGCTTCACTATTGTCAGAAGATTTTAAGCAAGCTTTTTCTGATTCATCATTGATTGTGCATAAAACAGAAAAGTCATTGATAATGTTATATTAACTGGTTAATAAAATTAAGAGTCATTTGCATAAAACTTTTAAAATAAAGGACTTTGGAAATCTTAGATTCTTTCTAGGTTTTGCAATAGCAAGTTCTACAAAAGGGTATAAATCTTTTCCAGAAAAAGTATACTTTGGATTTACTAAAAGAGTTTGGTTTTATTAATTGCAAATCTGTTAAAACACCAATGACTATTAATTTCAATAACATACAGACAATTGGTAGGCAAATTACTTGATTTGATTAATTCAAGAAAGAGCAGATATTTCATATATTGTTCAACAATTGTTTCATATATTACAAGAATTTTCTAATTCTGATTAGAAAACTTGCTCCCAATCTAGAAAATTCATTATGGGATTTTGTTTACTTCTTGGTAATGCACTTGATTTCTTGGAAAACAAGAAACTAGAACATTATTTCTAAGTTTCCTTCAAAATACAGGCTATAGTCATTGCTACTTATGAAATTCAGTGGTTACTTTACTTATTAAAAGATTTTAATATAGAACATTCACAACATACACTTTTATTTTGTGATAACCATTCAGTCATATACATCGCATATAATTTAGTTTTTAAGGTACGTATAATTTAGTTTTTACCAATGGCTTCTTCTCAACAACTGGCAGATTCTTCACAAGGCAAAATGGAGGGCAAATTTTCAAGCTTTTCTGTCCAAGCTTGGAGTGCAATTAGTTTATACTCCAGCTTGAGGGGGCTAATAAAGCTTACTATATATGTGTATGTAGCAGAACATTAGGACTACTATAAATAGTTTAGGATAGGGTTTCTTCTTTACTTTTCTCTTTCTGTAACTTTGTTATATTTTTTCCCATTTTTTCAGGCGAAGCTTGATTATCCAGATAAAGTGTTCAGATTTGCTCTGGTTTTCATTTGATTGGTTAGATTTGAATATTGTATAAAAAGATGTATTAATCTTGTGTTTTTCATCTATGAAAATTAGAATATCATAGTTTAAGAAAACTTAAAACTTGTTTTTTCATAAAAACACTAAATCAAAACAACGTAAAAAGACAATATAAAAACATTCAATTTGTATTTTATTGGCTCATTACCTAATTAACTTTGTTTAAAACAATTAATCTAACACAACTTGGCAATCCGAATTACCCAAATTTCTGCTAAGACAAGCAGATTACAAATTCGTTATTCCTAGAAAGTTAATTTTTTTTTATAAATATTCAAACGTGCACCTCAAGTTTAAAATGGCCATCTACATAAATTCACACATAATTTTATTTTATTTTTTTTTTGCAAATGCGTCTTGAACTTTGTGAATATTGAATTATACACTACAAATTTTATTCCAAACTTAATTCTAATTATTTGGCACCCCAATTTTGCAAACTTAATATTTTTATTGAAATTTACACTTTTTTTTTTTTTACTTGCATGATAACGCTTGAAAACCATCTTTTTATTTATTTATTTAAGTTCGCCAAAGTGCTAGATAATAGCAAATTTTAAAGGTCATCTACTAAATTGTTGACTCATAAAATACAAAATTCCATTCCAGAATTTGAATAAAGTTGCAATGCAAATTAATTTATATATTTCACCATTTTCTATTTATATATATATATATATAATTTTTTCAAGAAATTAATGGATTTAGTAATCACTTTTTTACCTTGAGCTTTTTAAATAGCCAATTCGAGGGTTCAACATGATGCAAATAGTAATGAGTTAAATCATACATTACATAACTCAATACAGCATCATATCATCAACAAACATAAGATAAGAAATCATCGGCCCTTACCTGAAATCAGAACCGGCTTCCATTTGCCCTAACGAACAAGTTGTTTACACATTCTCAAAAGTTATTTAATACACATGAAAAAAAAAAAAAAAGATAATCGAATCACCTTGTCGCACACCCCAAATAGGCTTGAAAGAATCAAATGTTTCACCATTCCATAAAACTTCCATGGAAGAGGTTCTGACACAATTCATAATATTAGAATTCCAAGCATCCGAGAAATTGTACGAACCCATTGAATAAACTCTTAATCCAACCTATCATAAGCTTTTTCAATGTCAATTTTTAAGCGCCATAAAACCCCCCAACTTCTTAGACGTTCTCATAGTGTGCAATACTTCCTGAAACACCACGATATTATCAACAATTTGCCGAAACGGAGAATGATATAGATTTAACACCACGATGTTATTCTTTCGTGGATTCGATTTTACATATCTATAGTACAATTGAATTATATAGATGAAAAACCTAAACGGAGTCTAAATGTTATTGTCATTTTCATGTTTTTTATTTTTTTTTTCCAATTACAACAATAAACTTTGCAGATTTAATTATCCAATATTTGTTCTACTAAAATTAAATTGCAATTAATTGTTTCAATTACTAATTGTCGATCGTCCAATCCAACTTCTTTCAATACTTAAATATTTGATTGCGTTGACAAACTACATGACTTATATCTTTTGTACTGTGGCGAACCTAAAAACGAAAACTAAGGAGCAAATTTTTAATTGTAAAGATTCAATTCAGAAAGGTAAATTAGGGTTTTTGATTTTTAGGATCTTAAAATTTTCTTTCATTATGTAATTGATTTATATATGTTTATAATCTGTAGAAATTGAGTTTGAATCTGTATACAATTACTAAAACATTTAGGAATACCAATTGTAAACTAATTTGAGTTCTAATAAAATATATATTTTTTCTTCTTTAAATACTCTGGAATTTCTTCACTCCCCCTCAAGTTGGATCGTAAGATCACCAACGCCCAACTTGGCTAAGAACTCACTGAAGATTTTGCCAGGGACTTCTTTGGTAAGTATGTCTGCAAGTTGCCCTTCTGATTGTACAAATAGTAAGCATATGCTTCCATCTTCCAATTTTTCTTTGATGAAATGCTTGTTGACTTCCACATGTTTTGTTCTGTCGTGTTGCACTGGATTTTCTGATATGTTTATTGCTGCCTTACTATCATAGAAAAGTTTACAAGCATTCTTCGGAGGAAACCCTAATTTTTTCAGTACTTTTCTTATTCACAATACTTCAGCTAAACCACGAGCAATCCCTCGAAATTCTGCTTCAGCGCTGAACAAAGCAACTACCTTCTACTTCTTACTCTTCCAAGTCACCAGGTTATTACCCACCATTGTGAATTACCCTGAAGTTGACCTTCTATCAATAGGATTACCAGCCCAATCTGCATTAGTGAAGACATGTATATCTAAATAGTCATTTCTTTAAAACAAGACTATCCTTTTAAGTATCTAATGATTCTGAAAACTGCTTCTAAGTGTTCCACCTAAGGATTATGCATGAACTGGCGAACCACACCAACTGCATAAGCAATATCTGGTCTAGTATGGGAAAGATAAATAGGTCTTCCAACTAACCTCTGGTATTGTCTTTTGTCAGCTAACTCAGCTCATTCAGTGATCTTAAGTCCATGATTCATAATTATAGGAGTATCAACTGCCTTGCAATCCAACATACCTGTTTCAGCTATGAGATCTAGTATGCACTTCCTTTGCGAGATAAATATTCCTTTATTTGACTTGAGAACTTCAATCCCCAAGAAGTATTTCAGTCTTCCCAGGTCTTTCATTTCAAATTCTCTGAAAAGCTTACCCCGCAAGGACATGATTTCTTCTCTGTCATTTCCTGTGATGATCATATCATCTACATATATGATGAGACATGTCACTAGTTCCCCTCTTCTCTTAAGAAACAGCGTATAATCAGAATTACTTTGATGATATCCATACATTTTCATGGCTGAAGTAAATCTTCCAAACCAAGCACGAGGTGACTGTTTTAGACTATACAGTGCCTTTCTAAGCCTACGCCCTTTTTGAGCTTTAAAATTTTCTAAGAATATTGGTGGAGCTTCCATATATACTTCCTCCTCCAAATCACCATGTAGGAAGGCATTCTTCACATCAAATTAATGTAGAGGCCAGTCTTTGTTTGCTGCAATAGAGAATAAAACTCTGATAGTATCTAATTTGGCTACTGGAGAAAAGGTCTCTGAGTAGTCAATGTCGTAAGTCTGGGTGAAACCTTTAACAACAAGTCTAGCTTTATATATTTTCACTGTTCTATGTTTCACTTTAAATACCCATTTGCAGCCAACCAGTTTCTTTCCTGCTAGTATTTTACATTTTTCCCAAGTGCCATTCTTTTCCAGTGCATTCACTTCTGTCTCTATTGCTTGTCTCCATTTCAAATCTTTATGTGCTTCCTCTACTGTTCTGGGAATTCTTACAAAATATAAGGAGACTTTAAATCCCTTAGCGATTTTGGATAAGCTCCCCCTTACCAGATTTGCCACTGCATACCTCGAATTCCGGGGTTCATACTTTGATTCATATCTTTTCGATGGAATCCCCTTGTTTTACCTCGGAGGTAAGACATACCTATCAGTCTATGGTTCTTCAGAAAACAGCAAGATCATTAGTAACAGGAATATCCAAAGTAGGTATTTCAAGATCAGAATTACTAACCTCAAACGGAGAAGATATATCGTGTGTCGGTACTGTAGATTCTCCAGACGTTGTGTCATCTGAAGTTGATCCGGTGGGACCGCCTACTTGCCCTGTTTGAACAACTTCAGATAATACCGGACTAGGCATCCAATTCAGTGGGTCAACATGATTAAATGCTTGATTAGATTTCTCCCCCTGACCACTTAATTGGGTGTGGAAGTAATATTCCGTCTCAAGAAAATCACAGTACATGGTAGTAAACATCTGATTTGAGATAGGATCATAACAGCGATATTCCATTACCAACAAAAACACTTTGATGGCACAGGGATCTAACTTAGTTCTACTACCTTTAGGAATATGAACATAGATAGTACAACCAAACACACGAGGTGGTAAAGTCAGTATAGAAGTTAGACTGTGAAAAGAAGATAAAGTTTCGAAAGGAGTATGAAGGTGAAGAATTCTGGTAGGAAGGCGGTTAACCAAGAGATTTGATGTATAAGTCCATTTTCCTTGGCAAAGGTTTGGAACTATGATTTCTATATTCTCCTCTATTATCGGAGCTAAGGGTTTTAATTCTCGTTTAAAATTGTGTAAGAATCAATTTGTAAAAAGAAACAAATTTATCAAACACTTCAGATTTGTGTTTAAGAAAATAAACTCAAGTCATTCGAGTACAGTCATCAATAAATAGAAGAAAATATATAAATATATTTTTGCATGTTACTGGAGCTAGACCCCACATATTAGAATGTATGAGAGAAAAAGAAGTTGAAGTTCTAGTATTACTAGGAACAAAAAGTTGCCTATGACTTTTTTCTTGAATACATGGCTCACATGTAAATTGACCATAATTAAATAATTTCGGAAATAGAATCTTAAGATACCCTAAGTATTGATGACCTAATCGATGATGATACAACCAAGTCTGTCTTTCAGTCATTCCATGAGCTCCAATAAAATAAAAATTCTACTTTTCATAACAAATTTAATATAAATAATTAACACTAATATTATTCAATAAAATAAAAATTCTATTCAATTGCATTAAAAAGTAAATTATAATAATACACTAATTAATTAAATTAAATGTTATATATATATATATATATATATATATATTTTAAATTCAAAAGATATTAAATTTTGTAGTCTTTTCATTTGTCTAAGGTAGCGATCAATGAACATATTCACTTTGCATTCGTGATGCTTAAAAAGGATACTAAAAAAAAATTACAAGATACAATTAGGAAGAGTTTAAAATTATAATTAAATATTATAGATTATATAAAAATTATAAAACTATAAAATAGAAAAATAAAGGGCATAAGTAAAATAGAAATAGCAAACAAATATTATATAATTAGATATTTTGCAATAAATTTGATGCAAAAATATATGAAAATAAAATTAAATAAAAATAATAAGATAAAATAAGAAAATAAATAAATTAAAACCACTTTATTAATTTGGAAGGAAAGTCCAGAGTATAATACAAAATATATTTGCATTTAATAAAAAAGAAACAATCAGATTTTTTTTTTTTAACATAAAAAAAAAAGAAGCAGATATTATTTATTATTATTCATGTATTACTGTCAATAACATGAAGAGAAACTCCAAACAAACCACCTCCCTTTACACTTAGCTTGGCCACTGCTTTTGCAGGAATTACTTAGTGGTATTCATGACTAAATACTCATCTCAATAATAAGGAAACATAGAGATGGGAGGGTTACTGTAGGCCAAGTTTTCTAAAAACAAAGTTATTGAGTTCAGAATTTTAAGTAAAATCAATAAATGGAGTATAATAATGGAGTTAATGGACTAGCTTGATGGTTAGTCTGCTATGCTATGCTGTGACATATTGTGTATGAATTTGAATCTTCATAATACTACGTGGATGATTACCATTTATTACGTAGAACAATAAAAGATAGGATAATTATGGTTTTATACTTATAATTTAGATATAATATCTTTTTACATGAAAGAATTATATCATAAAAAATTGAAGTATTTAATAATATATTTTAAAAAAAAAATAGAAATGGCTGAGAGTATATTTATTAATATTTTAAGTAACTGAAAAATAATCTCCATACTGAAGATAATGGAGAAATTAATTTGATTGTGTGGTTATAATAAATAAGTTAATATCAAATTTTATTCATGGCATTATAATAATTATATTTTAT
>CANUEY010092170.1:0-30632 GCA_948099555.1 Croton setiger
ATCATTTATCATCAAATGTAATTCATATAATTCATATTTAACTTATTAATCATATAATATCATAGTGCATTTTGATGAAAATGCATAAAATGCATGAAATGACGTCGATTTGACGTAGGGTTTGGTTTGGGGTGTCACAGATCATAAATGTGGTGATTGTCCATATTGCCGAAAAGAGATTGTTGTAAGTAGACACTAAATTCTAGTAGCAAATAGATGTCGTTTCCAGTTTATAGAAGATAGTTTTCTTCTCCTTATCTGGGTTGTGTGATGCTTTAATGAAACTTCTTTTGACTTGACAAAAATCTAGAAAGAATATGTTCTGTAAATTTTAAGTTTGGTTGCAATGATTGTTAAATACCCTGTTTGGAACACTTAGGAATTCATTTTCTTGCTTTTAGAATAGAAAAAAAAAAAGACTTCTCAAAAGTAAAGATGATAACATAAAATTCAGAGTGGATGAGCATAAAGCATTGATTCATGTTTAACATTTGAAGCAAAATTTTATTCAAATATACATGCAATTAATGAAATATAAACAAATTGTTATATGTGTCTTCAGAAAGAGCTGATTTCATAACAGATTCAGTGTGACACCCCAAACCCTACATACGTCGTTTTTGACATCATTTCATGCATAACGTGCATTTTGATTTAAAATGCATTATATTTGATTTAATATTCAAGTTAAACATGAAATATATGATTTGAACATGTTTAATAATAAAATGAAATGTGAAAATAAGCTATGTTTAAGGTTCGTTTATCGTCGGAAGACATGAACGAGGTTCGATTAGGGTTTTTGGCTCGCGCGACTGAAAAACGTCGGAAACGTGTAAAATGTAAACCAAATGATTTTGATATTTTATGATATGATTATATATATAATTTTAAGAGTTTTGGAACCCCAATTTTACGACGACGTCGTACGCTTTCGGTTCTGCATATATCGTCGAGGTTTCGGAATCAGTTTAGGAAACCGACCGACCCGCGAATAATTTTCGGTTTTCGATTTGGACGAAACTTCAAAAACATGTTAAACTTATTATTTTGACACCTAAAACTTATTGAAATTAAGTGTTGGGTCAAAATTGAGGTTGGAATTAAAGAAACAAAGAAGTGAAGAAAAGGTATTTTAGGGTTAAGTGAACAAGTAAGATATTTTGTTTGAAAATGAAGTAGGAGGTTGATTTGAAGAGGTGGCTTATTTCCAGAAGTGGTTAGGTGTCTGGAAAGAGAATTGAAGAGGTGGAAGAGGTGAGAAGGGGCTGGTTTTCGGGCAAAAACAGAAAGAGAGATAAAGAGAGAAAGGAAAGAGAAAAGGGAAATCAAGGGGAAAACCAACTATTTAATACCTTCAGAGAGTTCCTAAGAGTAGTTAGAGAAGGTTAGAAGTGATAGGAAGAGAAGAGAATGGCTGGAAATTGAGAGAGAAGCAAAACAAAGTAGAGAGAGAAAAACAATTTCTGGGTAAAAACAGTGTTATGGAGCCAACTTTGAGAGGTTATATCTTTAAACCTATCGTGCATGGGGGAAATCTGGCCTTATGGGTTGATAGAGGGGGTGTAGAGAAAGAGTTTGGTGGTCTTAGTTTGCCAGAAAGCCACCGAAGGTGGCCGGAAGAACTGCTGGAAGTTAGGAAGAAAACTAGGCAAAATCTGGAATTGTGAAAACAGTGTTAAGGAGCCAACTTTGAGGGCCTATATCCTAGAATCTAAAGAGTGTTGGGAAATTCCGGCCCGATGGTTCGACAGAGGGGGTGTAGAGGAAGAGAACGGTGGTCTTAGATCGCTGGAAACCCACCGGAAGTGGACGTACGAACGGCTGGAAGTCACAGGAATTAGGGCAAAACAGAAGCAGAAGAGAGGAAGAAGATGACCAAAATGGTAGGAGGGGCTGCCATTTTGATCATTAAACCAGCTGCTCAAATGACCACAGCCCCTGTGTTTTGATGAAAATAACGCGTCCAACACCTATATTTGGTAAAAATTGCATTTTAGCCCTTGAAACTTCTGTTTATTTATATTTTTTACCCAGAAACTTTTATAAACTATATTTGGCCCTTCCCACGTAATTTCAACGTCCTGAATCCGTTTTTGATGTCAGAAATTAATTTTGAGATCGTTTTAAGCTCGAAAATTAAAAATTAAATATTTTGTTAGAGATTTTTAATTATGATTTTTATTTGATTTATTATATAGTTTAATTAAAGATTATTTTTTATTTTAATAATTATAATTATGATTAATTGTAATTATTAACTGATAAATAGAGTTTGTTAATTATTTTTAATATGTTATTAAATGATTTTAAAGTGGAAACTTTTACGGATTGAGTTAAAATTCATAAAAAATAATATGGATTAAATTTGGAACTCATTTATTTCAGAGAATTAAATATTTAATCATACATCATAGCACATATAGATGACTTATTTGATTAATTGAATATTGTTGCTATGTTATGCACTATAGGAGCATCGAGTTCTCGAGCAGGGCGGGGTAAATTACCCGAGTCCTAACCGAGCTTACAGTAGTACAATAAGTGTTAAACCCACTTACTTATATGTTTGATTTTGACTTTGTGAGTTTGCCAAATATGCTATATTGAACTGTTTGGACCAGTACTAAAGTCTAGTCATCTGTGATATATGAAATTGTTGTTATATGATTATATTGAACTATTTGGACCGGTAATGAAGTCCGGTCAATTGGAGATATCTGATATATGAAATGCTATGTTTGTGGTTCCTGAGTCGTACTGAAATCCGAGCAGTTGAGTTATATGATCTGATATTTGATATATATGTTGTTTAAACCGGTACTGAAGCCCAGTCACATGATTATATGAAATATGATATGAAATGTATGCTATATAAATGCATTACCACGGGACTTAAATATGGTCGTTATGATTATCGTAGCCAGTGTTTGCAAATTTCACGAAAGAAACCTACTGTTTCTATATGATTTGACGGAAAGACCTAGGGGTCTTATTTAATATAGAAAGACCTACATGTCCTATATCATACAGAACGATCTGGTGGATACTATATGTTACAGGTTGATCTTCGAATCCCTATATGATATGAATGACCGACGGTTTTCCGGGTCTTATATGTTCACTAGTCAGTTATGGTTACTTATATGCTGTGAAATTCTCAAGGCAACACTTAGTTGATAAATCACAACTAAAGAAAAAGGAAAGACATGTCATTATGCATCTTAAGATATGAATATGGTTATATATGATGAATATGATCTGGAATCATGCTATTTTGCTAAGTTATGTTAAACCGAATTACATGATATATGTTGTGGCTTACACTTGTATATGGTTATGTTTTGATTGATGTATGAAAATGTAACGTAATACTGATTATAGTGTCTATGACTTAATGAATAAATGGAATCCTATGTCAGAGATAATTATACTTTTGTTATATGATGGTTATTATGGAATTATTGGTTAAGTCAGCCACTGTTTGCAAGTTAAAGAGGAAACCTATTTAATAAGTTTGCCTATGACAGGTTCTATTTAAAATGTTGAAATTAAGAATTATTGATTTGTTCATATTGTATAGTTTACACTTTTTGAGTACGCAACTCATTAAATTGCTTTTACATGATTCCAGGTTTTCTTTAGGGCAACTGACATCATCAATCCCATAATCTTTCCACCGGGTCAGTCAGCTGAAGCTTAGGATCTCTCACTCTCACGTTTCATCATTTGAATCATCCTACCATGTAGATTTTTGTCATTTGGCTTGTAATTTATTAATAAGGACTATGATTAACGAATTAAAGATATAGTAAATAATGTATAACATGTCATATGCATGGTAGTCATCATTGCATTGCATGTAGAGTTTTAATATGTTAAAATGAATATGTGTCTGTGTCGCTCATATGCTGGATTGCGGTGGAGTCTTACAACATAAATGCTCTTACATAATATGTTAAAAACATTATTAAAAAAAATGGCATGTTTTATGACATAAAGGTTATAGGTTAGGTTGTTACATTCAAGCTTGGAAGTGAGCCAACCAAAACCAAATTCGGTAATCGGTAATGAGGTTAAAAAATTTCAATTACCGACACCATTCGGTATCGGAAATGGTAAAATACTTATCAGTTAACCGATTACCGACCGTTCGGTAACCGTAATCGGTAATGGTTACCGATTGCTCACCCCTACTTATGCCATATGATTTCATTTAATTTGGTTATGATTCATCCAGCCAAGTATTGCTCTGGGATTTCATATATCATATGTCATGTGGCTTGCCAGTATCAAGTCCATGTATGAATTGAAGGTCAATTTGTGGATCCCACCAGTAAAATTTTGCAAATACAAGGTCAAGATGTCCACAACTCACTTATTAAGTCTTGTATGAATGCTTTTGTATGTCATCTATATAATCACATGTTTCATTATCAAAATTCCAATATAGCAATTGATCGGACTTATATAATAAATTAGATAACTTTTTTGTTGTTATCTCCTTTTAAGATATAAAATTAGACAATATTTTATCATACATCGCTTAATTAGAAAGTACAAAGAATAAGAAAATATTATATATGTGCATAAACTTGTAAATCGAATTCAAGACAGCTCTTCAACATGTTTGACCTCAATATTGAGCAGTTTGAGTTACTAAATCAATATAAATTCTGATTTTAATTATCTTTTTTTAATTTTTAAGAGAAGTTTGATCAGAATTGTAGTCGATTCATCGGTCTAAGGTTGAAATATTAATTTACTGTATTGCTCTTAGACCAATAGCTACAGAGCTTTTTTGTTAGTAAAATTGAGAAAACTGTACAGAAAATGACTTATAGTAACTCTTTTAATAGACTTGATGAGCCTTATGAGATTCTTGGTTAGTGATAATAGAGAGTGAATTAATGGACAAATTATTATGGTGATAGCAATTTTATTATCTAAATGGTACTAGTAAATAAATTTAAATTGATAAATCAAATCGAATTGAAATCGTAATTAACCAATTGGTTAGTTTATTTCGTGATTAATCAAATTGATTATAACATTAATAACAATAATATTATAAAATGAGGAAGACACATTAAAAGAAAATTAGATCTACCAATACACATTCATAGTTATACTAAATTTGTTAGAGTTTTTTCAAAGAAACGAAATGAAAAAAAAAAATTAACATTAAAATAAAATTACATCTTAGTCCTTAATAGTTTGAAATATTTTCAATTAATTTCTTTATTCATAACATAATTAATAGTAATATTATTGTTCTTATATTAATTTTGTTATTATAAATATATAATTAATCAAATTAACAAAAAAATATCGATAACAAAATAAATGCCTGCAACGCAAACTAGTCATTTTAAATAGAGAAAGACCTACGGTTCTAAGGGAGAGTAGTACCACTAGACCACTCCTCCCATAAATGAGTTTTATTCTTGCATCAATTTAAAATTTAAAATAAGTTCATAAAGAGATGGAAGCAAGTTCTAATGGTTACAGCCTGAACCAGAGATTTTGCTTCATTAGTTCATAAGCTGCAGGGTGATGTACAACTGTTTATAGGAGGATTACTTTAGGCAAGTCATCTAGCATCCATGCAAGACAAATATAAATAATATAATATATTGATATAACAGGTGTTTTGCATGGCTCTTCTGCCTTTATGTAACCTTTAATGTACTTAACTTAAAAGCTAGTTATTTACATGATTTTTTTTTTTGTTTAAGCGAGAAGTATACAAGCATAAGCAATGTCAAACATAGATTTGAGTTGAATAACCAGATCATATAAATGTTACCTCTCTTGCATCAAAAATTGTGTTGTAAAGTAACAATCTATCAAAAATGAGTGTTACCTATTGATTCTGTTCCATTCCCACACAACCTTACAGTTTTCTGCAGAATTTTCTTTCTTGGGAAGATCATCATCTTGTTTCAGGATCTCCCTCTTAAAGACTGCAATCTGAGAAGCAAAACCTGGTTCCATGTCAGCACAACCGCCAACGCCACTAAACTCGACACTATAGTTTTGCCTTCTGGCTAATTCAGTTGCCCAATGATTGAACTGCTCTCTAGTCCACTCAAATTTGTGGTCGTGGTTGCGAAATTTACAAGTTTGCAATTCAGTTTTCTCATCTGGATCATCCTCTTGGCTTGTGATATTAGACCTTTGGAGAATCACATTATATTCATAGTTAGGGGTCGAAACAATTAGAATCTTCGGCCGAAAATAGCCTAGTGCGACATCACCGAAGAGACAGGCTTGGTCCTCCTCCATATGTTCGATCACCTATAATGTCACAAGAACATCAAATATAGAAATGAGTGAAGTAGGAAGAAGATAAGTCAAAATGATGCAAATATGGTTCCACACACAATTCTGAAGGTTAACAGAGCCCATCATGATTATAATTTTGACCTTCAAGAAGGATAAAATACCTCTAAGCAAGTGCCTATATCGAATCTGCATAATCGAGGATCAAACTCTGTAATAGAACCATCATA
Organism: Croton setiger; assembly: GCA_948099555.1. Classification (NCBI taxonomy): domain Eukaryota; kingdom Viridiplantae; phylum Streptophyta; class Magnoliopsida; order Malpighiales; family Euphorbiaceae; genus Croton; species Croton setiger. The sequence goes on from CANUEY010092170.1 coordinate 6,516, forward strand.
AAGAATAGCAGATTTGATTCCTGCATCTGCATTCTTACTTAGTTTTGTATGCAATATCTGGAGAAATGACAGTATCCATTATGAAAATAAGCAAAGAAAAATTTGACTGGAGAAGACAGTATAATAGTCTAAAGACAACTTATGAACACTTTGCTAAGAGTGACCAACAAAAATAGGAAAGGAAACCAGATAATAATAATCTCCAAATTGAAGTCCAAGAAAATAGGAATGGTTCATACCTTGGCAGCACGACTAAGACTCTTTTGTGATATGTCAACGCCAACAATTTTTTCCAAAGAAGTTGGGTAATCTAATAAAGAATCCAATAAACTTCCAGAGCCGCACCCAAAATCAACCTGTACACACACACACACACACACACAGAGAGAGAGAGAGAGAGAGAGAGAGTGTTGATTATTATATTATAGAAAAGCATGGATTTTTTATTTTTTATTTTTTTATTTTTTACAATTGGAAAAACAGATGAAAAAAATTGTAATCAAATACCAAAGTTGTAGCATGAGATGTTCTGATATGCTGCACGGCATATTCAACCCGTTGCTTTGAAAGTGGAGGACTGAAAAACGCTTGTTCCATTCTTTCTTCCGGGGGTTCGGTTACAGACAACATGGTTACACAATAATCTAGGAAGCAGGTTTCTACAAAAACTCAATGCTCCAGTAGTTAGATATCATAATCAATAATTAAATAAATGGAATAAATTAGAATCATTTGCTGCAAGTTTATCTATCTCTCATCTGCAATAGAAAGCTTCCTTAATTATCTTATAACATCTTGAGTCCATTTAGTTTTGTATCTTCCCACGAATGAGGAAGAAGACTGAGTTGCATAACAGCTTTGCATAGGGTTTTGCAGAAGTTCCCAAAAGCCCCATAACTTTGATTTAGAAATGATGCTGAAGTGAAAATAAAACATTGATTTGAGCATCCAATCCCGTTAATTTTCAAGAATCTCCATAAATGAAGCAAGATGCTTTGAGTATTGACATTATAAATTGTTTTTCATGAAAATACTTCAAAAATCTTCTTAAGCAATAATGTAATAGAACAACCCATTTTGTACATGTAGAATAAAATTGACATGAAATTTGGATGACTTACGTGATGACAACAATGAACGAGTCCATTCAGGATTATCAGCTGCAGCAAATATAAATTCTTGAGGAGGTAACTCCATTCTGAAAAAAGCAGATTGACCTACTGACATTTGTGTCAGAACTGTTTCAAGCGGGAAAATAACCGCCGCTGTCCCCATTTCAAACTCAAAGGCATCATTGCTCTCAAGAAGCTTTTTCACTTGTTTGTTGTCAGTTGCCAGATATACAGAGTAACTCATACATAGTAAAGATCCACTAGAAGGATAGACTCCAGAATCTAAACCTTCTATGCTCAAAGACCAAACATCTTGTCCTGGTGAAGTATATGACAGATCCATACTTGGCACTTCTGGTAATTTGCCTCCTTGTTTCACCCTTTGTGGAAGGTTATGAACCGACAGACACAACAAAAACTCTTTAAAAAAGTTTTCAGGATAAAATCGAATGTCAAGGCCATCAGCAAAATATTTTAGTTTTTCCACAGGCATGCTAAGGTCCTTAAAATATTCACTCAACCATGAGAGAACTTTCAGAGAAGCATTATGAATAGAATCATTTGGCTTCTTATAAATCCCTTTAGGTGAGCACTCTATGACCAAATCTTGACACTTCGAAAATATTTTCACTTCACATCTAAACATACTTCCTGATTCCCCCGGTTCTTGATCACCAGCAGCAGTGCCTAGTCCATTTGCATACTCCATATTGCATTCAACTGCCTCCGTGACTTTCACCTTCTTGTTCGATCTTGACAAGGATGACTCTATTAATGGGATAGTTATAGTAGAGAAAACAGGTTCAGATAGCCGGTGCTGTCGGCAGAATGAACATAGGATTTCCCTTGGGAAGGAACCCCTCCAATTGGATTTTGTGGTGAATACTGAGGGCAATTCTGCAGCAAGAATGGCCTCTCTGGATAACTTGTAGTTTCCACTTGGAATCTTGCCTATAAGCATCCTACACGAGTTCATAACCACTGACTAAATCCTTGGAAGGTCGGAAGTTCATTATAATGAAAAAGAGCACACAATTCTGAGTATATCATAAGAGAACATTCTATCAAAATAAAATAAGGAAATTTAGATCAAAAAATGCATTGTACTAACTGGAATCCATTCATCACATTAAGAATCAAGAAGTCAAAAAAGATATAGAAAAATTATTCATTCACAGTCATTGACGAAGGATGCCTTTAAAGGTTATGAATTAGTTTTCCTTTCAGGGATTTGATCTCATATATACACAAGGAAAGTACTTGAAAATGAAAGAAAACAATAAGTTGCCATAAATGTTAATTGATATTCATAAAAGAAAGGATCTAATACATGCTATTTGTGTTAAAATATAGAGCCCATTATAATTAATTAATTAATTACATATAAAACAAGGTTTTAAACTTTCTATGCAAATTTAAAACATGGAGAAATAAGAATTAACTCATTCATATAATTCACTGAAACAGTAATTAATTTACAAATAACTAAAACAGAAACGTCTTTGCCATGAAGCCTGTTGGTTAACATAACTCTCATTATCAAAACATGAGGAGACCATTATCCTATATAAAGAGAATACTGGGACAAAAATTGAACAAATTACCGCAGCTATGCACAAGAAAAAAATATTCAAGATGAAATCAGAAGAAACCTGTAATATGATTGCAGAGATAAGTGTTCATGGAAAAGATCTCTGGACCTCCAAGTATAGCCAATTGATGCCACAATTGCATCACCGTATATAGCTTGACCACAGAAGTAACTCGCCCTATTATTGAAAGACCCTTCCACATTATTTATGATATCTGCTGAAAGGTCAGATACAAATGATTCAGGGGCAGCAAAATACAACCGTGTCTCTGAAGAAGCTTTACCAATTGTCCTGTTGAAAAGTATGAAATGGTAGGAAAAAATAGTCAGTAGTTCTCTAAGGACTTCACCTTTGTACGTACATCTAGGATCCCACCATATTTTAATTTTGTAACCTTCACCTACCTGGATAGAAGCACCTTATTAGCATCAGTCACACCAAGTTTCTGTGCTATAGCATCAAGGTAGTACCCAGCTAATGGAACATCAATAGTTAATGGTTGAACAGTCTTATCCAGGGAAGATGGAATATATACACTTTCAACTCTTGTGCTTTCTGGGGAAACCAATTTCTGGATGTCTGATGATTCTAAAATCTCTTGAGGGTAGGGAATTTGTTTCTGGATTGAAAGCTGTGCCTTTGAGGCGATGCCAGACCCATACAGTTTTGCAACTGCTTTCATGACTAATGACAAAGCCAAGAAAGGATTTGTTTCTGCCTTAGGATCAAGTAACTTACATATGTTACTTAATTTTGCATCACATACAGCAACAACAGAAGCCGGCACCGAACCACAGAAGTCACCAACTCTCCGAAAAGATGCTCTAAGGTGACCACTTAATGGATGAAGAGATTGGAGGAACTTCACAAATCATCAAAAATAAAACACAGAAGTCAGTAACAAAAACTTACAACGTTATAGAAAATGATGCCATGCAAATTCCAATTGTTTAAATAAACATGTAGCACATATACTACACATATAAATGCGACAATTTACAAGGCATGATATATAAACCACCCTTCCGAATAGTCACAGTAAGCTGACAATTTACTGAACTATTGAGTGGCCCAAAAGTGAAGTGCATAAGAAAATGAATAGTAAGCAAGCACTCACAAAATTTCCATTCACAGGTTATACATAAAGAATTCTCAATGAAATTTTCTATACAGGCAGTAAATTTTCTTGCAAAATTCACCACTGACTCAACCCCATACCCCGCCATAAATTCTAGGAGATGAACAGTTAAGCAAATGACAAAACATAAATTCATCTAAAGAGAAGTGCCATGCCAAGGAATGAAAACTCAAAAGAGAAGAGTTTACTTGAGCTTCTTAGTTTAATGAGCACTTGGAACACTGAATACCTTCTAAAAGGGCACAAGGGGAGAACAGGGATAACAACAATATGCAAAGAGTAGTATTAGGTCTTGGCAGCCTTCACATAAATTTATAACACTTATATTATGCTTCATACAACAATGAACAGAGAATAAGAACAACTTTCTTCTTTTCTGGAAAAAAAGCAATTGCAATGATTGCTGCTGCTTATTTTTCAGCCGATTTAGTAGTATAACCTATGTCTAGTAGACATTTAACGAACAAGTTTATTATAGAAGAAAGTCAGTTTGTTTTGAACACTTCTATGTGATATACCAACCTCATTTGAGAATACAAAAGTCATGCGGTTAATTAAAGCATCCCAAGGATCCTGTTCAGTTGGTTCATCTGCAAGATTGATGCCTAGCTGCAATATAAAATACAATTAAATGAAATAATTAGAGAAGTAATAAGAATCCAGAAGTTTCTTGAATCAGATTAATTGAAGTCTCGATGAACAAGAAAAACACGACAATGATCTGAATAATTTATGTGGAAAAAAAAAAGAGCATCAGAAACGTGCAACATGATCACACTGGGAAACATATATAATTTATTTCTTAATAGTCAAGGATTGGAAGCTTAACACAGTCCTTGCAGCTTTGGGCATTAGCAATGGAAGGGGATAAGCTGCAAAGTCAGCTTAGACAGTGGGTCCAAACAGAAACACAGTTCAAATATCTACGATCCATCACACAAAGAGACAAGGGAAGTGAGGAGAATGTTACCCAAATGTTCAGAACCATAAATCTCAGTTCCAAACTAAATTAATAATTGCAGCAACTGAATAGAATGACCATTGGAACATCAAGAAGGTAAACAGATAGGGAGCAAAAAGAAAGTGACAGAGCCCCCAAATAATACCATATAAGATAAGAGCCATATTTCTCATCATATGGAAGTTAAAACGGAAACACTTGATTTTCCGCATATTGTGCTAATTAAACACATACCTAGTTCATACATTCACGTCTGTCATTCAGTTTTTAAAACAAGAAATTGATGCAGATGCAAATCTTATTGATTAACCCATTGACACAAAGTGAAAAACCAAAATATCGACAGAAAAACTAAGATGGGTCTAGTAACCAACAGAAACTACCAAAAGAACATTGAATTGACAGAAAACTTATTTATGCATCCATCAAATAATAGTTAAAAGTATTCAATCATACATTCTTAGCAGGAGATCTAGAATGAGGAAGCTAGGAAAGGCAAGAGTTTGAAGCAGAAGTCTACCTTTTTCAAAGCCATATCAGCAGCGTTTTGCTCAGCGTCCTTTTTCTTTTTAAAGATCCCAGAAACAACACAAATATCAGGAAGCTCTAAGCTGCAGCGATAGAGAGAGGGACCCTTCTGTGGGATTGCTAAACCTGGACATCCATTTTGTATAGACTCTTGTACCTCCTCCACCTTATAGCAAGCTTTGGGACCAAACTTTTGGAATATAATGGCTTTAGGCGTAGGATTTGTCTTTCTAGCTGTGACTGCTGGGCGTCCACTAGTTTCCATCATCAAGCTAGCAGAGTTCAATTTCAATCAGTAAATGAATTAATGAAGCATATCCTGCACATACTGAAATTAAAACCACATCCAACTAGTCAACAATCAATGCAAAAAGAGTTGCATTTTGAAAACTTCAAAGTTATATTATAAAATCTTAAAGCAACAAACTTCCAAAGCAAATGACATCATTTATCAGAGCAATCATCTGAAAATGGAGCATTTCACAAAATGCAAAATTTTGAAAAAGTTTTGGACTTCAGCAGTTTTATCCCAGTAAAAAGCATATGAAAAAAAGTTAATTCTAAAACAAAATTCACCCAGATTAAACCTTGGGATAACCATTTAACCAAAACTTTTTCCGCACAGAAAAGTTAATTAGGCATGATGTTTGCGTAACAGACAATAGAAAAATTTAGCAAAAAAAAAAAACTGAAAGCAAGATAATTAAAATGAATAAAGATGACACCACATGAGAAGGTAAAGTGCCTGAACTTGAAAACGCAAAAGACAGAGAAGCTTCAAGAACACCATTGTTAAAAGTAATTTGAAGAATTTGAAGGAACCCACATGCAAATTTCAAAACTTTGCCATGAAATTGGAATAAAAGCGAACAGTGAATGTGGTGAAGAAGAAGGGAAGCGAAGATCGTACCTGTTTAAAATAGAGAAAGTGGTCTGGTGTGCTGGGTTTTGTGGTTTGGCTGGAGCATGGAGTTCTACTTGTTTGCTAAGAAGAGGGACTGACAGAGAGAGAAAGGAGGGAAAGGCATGAATTATTTTTTTATTTTTTTATTTTTGTAAAGAGAATTTATATTCTTATGAAAAAGAAAAGAAAAAATGTTAAACAGGTCCATGAAAATTCTGGAAGATTTTTATTTAGCCAATCTGTAGAAAATTTGGGCATAAAGTTAAACTATTTAACATCTAAAAAAATTAAGAAAATATAAGTTGTAAATTGTAATCATAAAGAAATATATTATATATGTATATAAGTGTAAATTTTGTGTACTACTTAGAATAAATAAAGGGAGAAAATTGGAGCAATAAGCAGTGAAATTTTGTCTCAAGTTAAAAGTATTTAGTTTGTAAAAATGAAAATGCTCAAAACAGGAAACCCAAACTTGTTTTATGGTATAATATTTCTCTAAATTTCAAATCTTAAAAAATAAATTTTTCCTAAAAAATGTGCAAATTTTATTTAAATATTATAAATTTTCATTTTATTTTTTTAAATATGCTGATAATTTATTAATACAAATTTACATTTAAAAATTGAAATATAAACAATATATGTATTTTTAAAAAAAAATTAAATGGACCATGACATAATCCTCCATGAACAAGAACAGCGTCAACGCACCATTTAAAAATATACGTCAAATAGGCACAAAATATGGTTTGGAGGAATGAAATGACATCCACTCCTCATCTTAGAAAGTAAGTGAGAAGACTAATTAGAAAATACTCATTAGCATTTCCGTACATATTTTATTTTCTTGCAAGTAAGCTGAACATTGAATTCCCAAATCAAATTTAATCATGGCCAATAGAAATTTTAATTTGGTTGTTTTAACAATTCAAACTTTTAGATAAATAAAATTAATTTAATAAGTAATAAGCTGAGTTTAATTTTCAAAATTAGAAGGTCAAACGAATATAATCCAATACTGAACAAGAAGTGACCCTATTTGAGAAGCAACTTGCTAAGGAAATTTAGAATTGAGAGAAGTTGTAGGACAAGCCAAAGCCACTTGACTTGACTCCTCCCTCCTGCTTTGTGTTGCAGTAATCTAAGCTATTGATTGTACTTTTCTACTTTTGGCTTAAAACAAGCATTTATTCAAAAGCATCATTTTGTTGTTTATATAAAAATAACTAAAAAAATTGTTGTTTTTATAAAAATAACTAAAAACAGTCCGGACAAATAGGTAAATTTAAAATTACTAAGCTTAAAAAAATATCAAATCTAAATTTCTAAAAAAGCTTTTTTATTTCTCAAGAAGCATCTTTTTCAAGTACAAATCTTGTGTTTTATGGATGCTTGTTGAATAATGAGCAATGAAGCATCTACTGCTCATCGTTGCCAAAGTAATAATGGCGAAAAACACAGGAGAAATCCTCCATTTCATGACCATTCTTGCAGACTTCTGTGTATCTGCACCAAAATAATATTACTTCATCAGTTTCTTCTATTTTTTCATCAAAAACCTTTTATTTTAATGTAAACCAAAACACAGAATTTCCATAATATGCAAACCACTTCAAATCTAACTACACTCTATGTGAGTGTGTTCAGCAAAACTAGCTGTAAAAGTAGCTCGTAGTTGTATGGGCTAACTTTTACCAAAAGCTAAAAGTTAGTAGAATTAGGCTACTTAAACAGCTTAAAGCTGCCTAAAAAACTAATTTAAAAAACACTAAAAACAACTACTTTAGCATTTTAACCAGTCAAAATGCTAAATGTTAAAAGCAATTTCAAAAGTTATTACCAAACACAACCTGTTTGGTTTTCGGCAGTAAGCACATGAATTTTAACATTGTGGAAATTCTAACCTTAAAAACTTGGTTTTCACTCAAATCAACATTGTAGATTATGTTGTCCTAGGAAGACTACACTGATAATCTACTAAAAACAAATTAGCAATTTCACTCTCTTCCAAATCTTCAACCTTAAATGTGAACAAAAATTAATGTTCATGTAAGCAAATTAAAGTCAAGAAAAATCCCAAGACATCATGGTCCCATAATCATTGCCTGGTTCAACACGCAGTTACTTTCTCAGGAAAGGCTACTTACATCTCTAATGCTTGGGATGTCAGAGGGCATTTAACACCAGCCACTTTTGCTGATTCTGCAACAAGGTTCAAATCTTTAGCCTGCATCATAAAGGAGACAAAGTTGTCAATATTGGAATATTCTTTTCTCAGACCAGTTGCATTTTTATGATGGAATTCATTGCCTCGCCAAAACTGTTTGATAATATGATTAAAAAACAGAAGAGGAAAAATAAAGGGGAGAATGTTAGGTAGCATATAAATTGGAAGATATATAATTTCAGTGTGCATGTCATTTCCTAAGCGATTTCATGAGATTAGAATACCAAGTAGCGAAGTGAAATGTAAAGATAAATAAATACATATCAGGATAGTTGGTCGTATAATTTCCTGAATAATTCTAGTGTTTCATTTTTCTAAAACTATAGAATTTTATGCATATGATTTCCAGTTTTCCCCTTATTCTGCAGAAGCACCAGTCTAAAATAGCATATAGAATGGAACTAACAACAAAAGTTTAAAGAGCCAAGAGCAGAAATATTAGGCTCAACACTGGAAAAATGGATAAAAAGATGTATTATTGTGATATAAGAATGATCGAAAGAAAGTAATGGATATAAAGTGACTGATTGAGTGTTTATCTGGTATACACCAATGAATGCACATGCCGAGAGAGTGAACTGCACTGGATCATCTCTCCCAGCGCAAGTGAATGGAGATAACAGAACCTAATTCAGAATATAATGCAAACAGAACCTAATTCAGAATATAATGCAAACAGAATTCAACATAGCCAAAATACATACACGGATGGTGGTGCAGACACCTAACTATCTATGGAAATACACATGACAACTTTGGTTGACGTCCCACCAAGAAAACATGTCTTCTAGAGGGAGAACATGTCCTCCATATTGGACAACCAACACAGGTCAAGTGCACAATTTTGATTCTCAAAATGTATTCTCCATTCAGAGGTCCTTATTTCATGATACACGGTTTTCATCAATCAAACGACAACCCATTAGTCATAAGGATCTATATGAACATGCTTGATCAGAATCTCAAACAAATATTTGGCTGCCTGAGCAGCCACATATCTCTTGTAACAATATCAAAGTCAAAAGGACATAGCTAATGAGAAGATACAATTTCTATTAGTCATGCTTCAGTAATGTTCTTATTTGCAGTGATGGAATTGATAACGTAATAAATTATCAAACAAACAAAGTCCTTTAAGTAACATTAAACTTTAGCAAATGTAGGCTAAGACCACCTACCATGAGCTTCGACGAAAATCCACCAGCATAATCCCTAGAAGCAGGAACCCCTTCCATAACTCCAGGGACCGGGTTATAACTATCACTGCCATATTGTAGATTTCATCAAAACAGGTTAGAATTAAAGTGCAAGACTCAACATCAGCAGAGCTCAATATGAGAAGGAAATCCAATTCTTGCTTTCTATATATCTGGAAACAGTTATATGAAAACACTCAACTTGCACTAAAAGGAATCCCCTTTTAGCCATACAATGCTGAAATATGCCTCATAAATATTTCTTCACAAGCATTAAAAAAGGAAAAAAAAAACAAAGGACGTCAAAGCAAGCTTTATAGGGGAGCAGTTGACCTTCACAAGATATTCTAATCACTTGCACATATGTATTTGTTTCCTCGTGTTGTAGAGATTAAATTTAAATTCATTTTCACATATTATGTTCATCTACCACAACATCAAATCAAATAGACAGTATGATAATCAAACAGGTAGGATATTTGTAGTGACATCATTAGAAAGAAAGTTATGAATATCAGATGGAATAATAGAGAAGCGGATACCTACTCCAACATCGACCAGATGAAGTGTTAAAAACCTTTGATAGAGTTTTAGCATTAACTCCAAGTGACTGACCAAGAGCAAGAGCTTCTGATACACCAATCATGCTTGCAGCCATTGCCAAATTGTTACAAATTTTTGCTGCCTAATAGCAAATCGAACAATAAAAATATCAGATGCTTAAAACAAAATCTTGAGAGGTGAAACCAAAACAACATTTTTTATCTATATGCCTATTTATCTGTGAACTTGACTGCTACAAGCGAGTATAATTATGGCATATTTTTTCTAGCTATCCATTTTTTTTTTATAATTTTATAAGCATATCAAACAGAGTTGATGCCATAAGAAAAAAGACTAATTATTTACTTTGATTAATTAAATTGCAGAGTGGGATGATCTAGAGTCCAACTTTTCAGATTACACAACTATAGCAAGGACATATTGTCCAAATAATTTCAGTCCCTAATAAATGTTAAGTTATTTACAAATTTCCAACTCTTTGAAATAAGGAAATGCATTCTTTTCAACCCATTTACAGAGGCACTAGAGCATGAAGAAATAAATCAGCAATGAAGAGGGGGAAATGCAACAGGCAAAACAAATGCATATTAAATATGAACCAATGTTGCTAATAAATTATCTTACAATTGTGATTAAAGCTATAAAGCAAAATGGTTAAAATTATGATCTACAGTATTAGATTTTATTGTTTATGAGAACTTACTGAACCAGTTCCAGCTCCACCACAGTGAATACTGTTTTTGCCCATGGCAAGAAACAAGGGTTTGGCAGCCAGGTAAGCATTCTCAGATCCACCAACCTAGATGACATCATCATATGTTCATGAAAAGAATATTCCAAGGAAACAATGATGCCCCTCAAAGTAACATTTTATTTATTGTTACAATTACAATCGTATGTTCCATTCAAGAAACTTAGTATTGCCCAAAAAAATATGCTATAGTTGGTAAGAACCCAGAAACAAACTTTAGTGAATCTTTAGTGTCAAACAAGGATAAACAAATGGAACAATATAATGTTTGATTCAATTGAACTTAAAAATTAATCTGAAATTGTCCCTTCTAACCCTGCTTTGGCTATGTTATTTACTTACTAACATGTCCATGAATCAAATAAGTTCATGTAAACCTGTTTATCTTCTGAAGATGTCTCTTTCTCAGCATTGCACAGGATTATATCAAATACAGACAAATTCCACCATGATGCAGATATGCCCAATCAAGCTAAAAAAAACAAGGGACACCAATTTTGTAATATGTAGGTATACATTTCCATGCAATAACAAGCAGTAAAACTATTACACAACCAAAACAAAAAAATTCTTTCCTTTCTTCTTTCAGAATTACACTTGGTAAGTTGGTATACTTTTGGGGTTCAGATGGTTCAGCTTTGAAGGTCTTCTAATACTACCAGAAGTGAGCCCATTTAACTAAACAGCTACTGAAATATGTATTATGATTTCCTCATAACTAGGCAATTTGAATGGTGAGGAAAACTGACTATTGTATAAGATTTCATAAGACCATTTGGGTCACGAACCAAATATTTTATCCCCAAGGAACCTATTGTTTCAACTTAAATTACAAAAATTAGATCCCTGGTTCAAATAATTAGGCATTTTAATATCTTTGTGTATCACAATACTCATTGACCCTCCAAAAGTATCTGTAAACAACAAAGAAAATCATGGTGACATCTGTTTTCTTAATCTTCCATATTTCCTACACAAGATCCAGCAAAGATATACGCGTAATTATCAAAGTTAAAAATAAAGGCACAAACAAAAAGTACACCTGGATTCAAAATCATATTAAGTTTACTTAAACCCCTAGCAAAGTTTCTTCCCATGAACCAATTTAGGGTAGAAAATATCATACATGAACTCACTTCCAAAGGTAAAAAGTGAATAGATGTCCATGTAAACATTTGAATATGCCGCTACAAGAAACATGAGCCTTCGGGCACACTGTTTCATGATGATCCCCATCCAATGGATATGACCATAACAAATAAATTGATTAAGAGAAAAGTCATAGGTGAAACCATACCATAAAAGTGAGCCTAGCTGCTTCTGCTGCAAGGACACCTCCAGACACAGGAGCGTCCAAAATGACAGGTTTCTCCCAGTGATCTGCATATAGGAATTATTCAATGGTTAAGCAGAAGAGTTTAGGTGGGGAAGAAGAATCGGTTATTAAATCTTTGAGAAAATACACTCTTAAATCTAGATACCAAACTTTTAAAAACTGAAACTGAATTTGTGACATTCCAATTGTAGCTAGTAGTTAACGTACAGGATCCTGTCCCACCATCCACAAGCACAAAGGAGGAGGGAAGCAAAAGAGATCATGGTGGAAACCCATAATGATTCTGCACTTTTAACAATTCATTTCCTTGGGACAGAGGTTTGAAGCAAAGATCAACATATAGTCATATAATTGCTATAAAAAGGTATTTAATAATGGGGATTGAGTAAAATGGAAACGAATATATGACTAATTAATGATTGAAAATTCTATGATTGAAACAATTTTGACTTGGTTTTTTTTTTTTCAGTTATACCTCTTTTGTTTGCTAAAACAAAGTTAGATGTAGCTGTAGAAAGCTTTCTTGATGTTTCTGGATCAATGGTAGATGAATTTATCAATAGTTGTGGCCTCACACTACTTCCACCAGAAAGCAAACCATTTGGTCCAGTGTAGACATCCAAAACCTACATAATTTAGATTGGAATGTTTAAGAATTGGTGACCAAGGCAGGAAAGAGAAAAAAAAATGAATGCTTGTTATAGGCTCCAAACAATAACGTCTATTAAGACATGAGCATTTAGGCTGCTAGAACTAAGACTGACTATGGATGTAAATATTTCACATATTATAGGCTCAATAAATTATCAAAAAGGTTTCACTTTATACATTTGTGATTGTAATATTAAATCCAGTACTCTAGTCTGGTTGGTACTTCAAAGTTATTTTTTATGAAATGTCTTTCTGTTGAATATGATCATCGAAGAAACCAATAGTATGTTATTTCCTGTTTCAAAATGCAAGACAATCAAACAATTTAACTTACCCTATCATATATAAATATATCATGAAAATTCCTACTGCTTTTCTGTTATGGACGGGAAAGTCAACAACAAACAATAGGGAATATCAACCTAAATTTATGTAACCTGTTAGCCTAAATTTAAAGAGAGCAAGTTTATGAAATAAAGATAAGCAAATTCACCCAAGTTCTTAAGAGGTCACAGCTCCCTCCAAGGAGCTTCTTAAGAGGTCACAGCTCCCTCCAATGAGCTCTTTATTTTCTATTATTATTTATCTCTCTCTATCGCCATAGGTCGCTCCCAAATTAATCGAGCAACCAGATCACAGCAACAAGAGAGGAATCATCTAGTTCGGCGACCCGTGACCCGATCCATCACCAAGGCTCATAACATTTTCCTTCTAACAGAAGCAGGAGAAACATGACACAAGGCGATCAAGAACACAGACATAATCCATTGCAGAACAGGATAAAAGATAGAAGGCAGTGAGAATGGAATTTCCAATCTGATAGTGAACCATGAGAATGGAAGTGTTCTCTTTTTTTTTTTTAAAGAGAGAAGGCAAGAGAAAGAAAGCCAATTAGATATGCAGATAGAAATGTTATTTATATTATAAGGTATAATGTTGAGTATTTCACTTTCAAATAACATGGTGAAGAAATGAAGCAATACCTTTAACAAGTCAGTACATTCCTGAATGCCATGGGAGGAATTACAAACACAATAAACAGTATATAATTCTGATATCCACAAAAATGTCAAAATGAAATCACAATACTCACATGAGATGTTGAGGGCAACATTGTTATTACAACATCACTTGCTTCTGCAACTTCATATGGTGTTTGTTTTGATGGAATTCCCATGTCGGTAAACATCTTGATGGCATGGTGATTTCTGAAATAAAATCAAATTTGCCCAAATCAACTTAAATCACAGTCAAGTATTTGTCCACATTAAGCTGCATAACTAAATTACGATGCTAAGAAAAAAAAGAGAGAGAGAGAACTCTGGCTACCATCATGTTTGCAACCAAATAACTGGTATTCACAGAACTCATTGGAATTTTAATAAACTTATCAGACGTAAAGTAACAAAACTACAGGAAATGGGTGTGTTCAATACATGTCATGAACAGTCACTTTGAATCCAGCCCTAATTAGGTTGTTTGCCATTCTGGATCCCATATTTCCTAGTCCAATGAATCCAACATTCTGTAATACACCAATCATATAAAAGTTTAATAAATTAAAGGAAACTACAAAAGAAAAAAAAAAGGACAAAAAGCTACCTAAAAAAAATAGAAGAAACAACATAACTATTCAAGTCATTTTGATAAACATAGTAGAGCATCATTCTTCTGAAATTTAGCATAAAAATTTTGCATAAGAGGCTATGCTCTTTTCAGAATCAGTATACAAAATTTAAGGAGCTTAATAATCAGTATGCCTTTTACACCTAAGTTAACGATAAAAAAAACATATACATCATTAACATCTTCAAAAGTTGAACAAAGAACATCTGCAAGTTGCCAATAGCCTGATAGATTTTAGAGCTTTGGAACAGAAATTATTTGTTAAGTAGCTTGTTTTCATTATTAATGTTGGAATAGTTCAAATTCCAAGGGAATCCACAAACCACAAAAATACCATCCTTGAAAAGCATTGTGCTGTAATTCAAAGGTTTGCGATTACATAGTCCTTCATGGTAAAAGGCAATTTGATCCGAGAAGAAAAGTTAAAATTCAACCATTTGTCAACCTGAAAGTTTTTTATTTGCAATGTCATGCTTGCATATTAATACCATAGTATTTTCATTTTCCTTTCAACTTGGTCAACTTGAATTACCATCGCATATTGAAAGATTGAATAATCAATGTGAGAAATCAAAAAAGAAGAAGATATAAACTCATATTCAAGCAGTTGACTCTCATTTTTAAAAGCTCATATTTTAAAGAATTGCAAATGATATTGTCATCAGTAAAGCAACAATAAGATTTTAAGTAGAAATCAAACTTATATAATTGGAAATTAATTACTAAAAACTTCACTCAATACCCAATTAAATATTTGACTCGTACGACCTCTAAAGATGATAACTTTAGTATTTATTGTTAACCAGCCATCATTTCACAGAACCCATTAGTGAAACAGAATTCTATTCCAAAAAATCTAAAACAGATTTCTGATCAAGTGTAATTTAGCAATGCAGTAAAAACAAAAGTTACTGAGAAGTTACCTCAAACTGGGAAACGGGTGGTGATGTAGAGAAGGCGCGAGTGGAAGCAGCATACAGAGAGAATATGGCTTTGGTGTTGCAGAAAGAAGTTAGTGCTCTAAATCTGAAAAATACCGCCATGGATCACTGCCTCACAAACTTCTCCAATGCCAACCCAACACCTAATAATAATACTGTGCTGCCTGGATTTGAGCATCCACTATTGTCTTCTAGCGAATAACGGAGAATGCAGGGGTGTTATAATAATAATATAAAAAATACAGGGACTAAATTGTATTTCTCACTATTTTTGGCAAGCTTTTAGCCAATAGGCATAGAAGATGTATTTTTGACTGAAAAAACCATACGTTTGTCAAAAATCTGGTCGTCTGTTTTAAGTTTTAAAACTATATTTTTGTGCATACAAGAAAACAATCAATTTAATTATATCTACTCTCTAGTGAGAAAATAGTGTAAGATTGCATAAATTTCAAATTGATCCAAAAAAGTTGTTAGAAATTAAATTATTTTGTAATAAACTTAATAAAATAAAATTGAGGAAGCTGATCTGATTCTCCAAAGTAATAGTCATGTTTCATATGTTCCAGTGAAACTAAACTGTCAGACATTGAAGAACAAATGAAAGAAGGTACTTATAAGAGCTTCTTTATGGAAGATGACAATTAAAAAGGCGGCCATTTTGTCAACTGCAAACCTAAAATCTGGAAATATTGTATCCATTCAAAATATGCCTTTTTTTACAGCAATGATTGATACAATTTAGCTAACATCCCTAAAACTGCTCATATCAAATATTCAACAAAAAGAAAAAGGAGGCCAATGAGATATTTAACCACCAAAACAAACAAAATGGAACTTCCAACTCCAACCCAAATGTTAAATGGATGAAAGATCTTCATATATAGTCTTGATACCAGGTCTCTCCGAAACGGATCTTATGCATCTCAATGCAAGTCCAAGTACCTCCTTCATCCCCTTCTCAACTGCTGGGTTTCCCATTTCTGGCAGCATTGCTGGATCAAAGCAATCCGACCCACGTCCCTCTGTCACCCTTAATCTTACCCAATCAGTCAAGTCAACTCCACCATCTTCCCCGGATATTACATCACCAGCACATCTGCCTGTTAAAATCTCTAATAATATCACTCCAAAAGCATAAACATCTGACTTGAATGAAGGTAGTGGTTTCTTTGAAGCAGCCAACTCGGGTGCACGGTATCCTAAGACCCCAGCATCAAGAATCTGTTCAACGGTGCCAGCTTGAGTCATAAGTCGGTGAAGGCAGTAATCAGCAACGCGAGCATTGAGGTCAGGTCCATCTAGCAGTATGTTTGTTGCTTTAAGGTTTCCATGGGGAACAGCACGGTCAAAATGGAGATAGTTCAGCCCCCTTGCAACATCAACAGCTATTTTAAGTCTCTGTGCCCAGGTTAAAGGTGGGCCTTTTCTTCCTGGTCGATCTGAAAATTTAAGATTCATTTCAAATCAACAACCATACAAAACCCACACTATCACATAATTACCAGAATTTAATCATGTTCAAAATGCAGTAAGGTCAGAATCTTACCATAAAGAAAGCTTGCAAGACTTCCAGGTGAAATATAATCTGACAGAATGAGCTTCTCATGCTGTGTGGGTCCCCAGTAGTATCCTCTCAAACCCACCACATTTGGATGTCTGATGTTAGCAAACTTCTTAGCCTCCTTGGCGAACTCTTTTTTCTGTTTTGCCACCCCTTCTCTCAGCCACTTCACTGTCAAGAACATCCCATTATCCAGGGTTGCCCTGTATGAAGTCCCATGACTGCTCCTTCCCAAGACTTCAGCAGGAGCTCGTGAAAGTTCCTCAGGTGTCAATGTGATTGTATCATCAAGAAAATAAAGCTCTCCAACCAATCGGTCTGGTGACCTTACATCCAGTCTTGCAAGAGTGTCAGCAGCAAACGAATCCCCAGATTCTGGAGACCAAGACATATGACTGTGCTTGGATGGTGAAAACCTGGTTACTGCAGCCATTTTCTCATCAGGACTGATAATCTCAGATGATGATCCTTTCCTCGATGCCACAAGATCCTCCGCTGAAACAACCAATGCACCACCACTGTCTGTCCCACTGACACCAGATGGGTTGACTGGAGCACGTCTTTGCATACCTTTACTAGTGGCTTGGTTTGATGGAGTTCTTGATATGCGAATGTAATGGATGAAGATAGCCAGCATGATAAGAAGGATAACTGCAATTATACAAGAGACAATCACCACCACCTTCAGAATAGTGTTGATTGGTTTCTTCCTAGCCTTTTCAGCTGGGTTATTGTTTGAACCAGGAGTGCTTGGAAGGCTTAATCTGCCATTTCCAGGATAGAAAGAAGAACTAGGAAACCTCCTTAGGCTTTCAGGGACAACCCCAGAAAGATCATTGTATGAAACATTAAAGCTTCCAAGGCTGCTAGTCAAGTTGCTTGGCAAAAGTCCTGTGAAATGATTTTGGGACAAATCTAATAAATTTAGTGAGGTCATGCCGTCCATTGAAGTTGGCAGGGAACCAGATAAATTATTCCCCGCAAGATTAAGGGCTTGAAGTCCAGTTAGTGAACCAAACCGATCAGGAAAGTAGCCATTAAGTTTGTTATGTGAAAGATCAATGACTTGAAGGTTGGATCGACCGTTAGGAGGAGGAGAGAACTCAATAGTACCAGTGAGTAAATTATTTTGAAGATGGAGCTCTTGCAAAGTAGGGAAGGTTAGTAAATCAGTCAAAAGGGGTCCATCAAACTGGTTGGAACTGAGATCTAGAACTCTTAATTTTGGATATTGAGCAATAGCTTTTGGAAGAGAACTAGTTAGAGAGTTGTGGGACAGGTTGAGATGGTTTAACCGTAGAAGTTGTGGAAGTCCATCAGGAAATGATCCCGTCAACCGGTTTTGACTGAGATCTAGATAATTAACATTCCCCCACTTAACAATTTTTGTTAGGTTTCCTTCAAATTGGTTGTTTGATAGATCAAGCACAGTACAGCTACCTGTCACCAAAGGAAGCTCACCTACAAGACCATTTGAGGAGACATTGAGGATACGCAGAGTGGTCGACAAAATCATACTTATTGATCCTGCAAGTTGAATTACCATGTCAGAAACACTGAGAGGCACTGCACAGAAGTAGGTGAAAGTATAAACTAAACATAACCCCTAATTAAAAGGTCCTTTTTCTCATAATTTTTTATTTCAAGTTATACTATAAGATGAAAATGGTCGTTTTACTCTCAGGAATTTGAATTTTGGGTTTAGGGCCTAATGGGATGCAGTCTGAATTCCTCCATGAGTTACATAAAATTCACCTTTTTTTAAAGGCTCATAAGTCAACAAAATGAAGAGAGTATATTTTGAAAATGCAAATAGCCAGCTACGTTATTATAGAAAAGGAAGCTTCAAAGCTTGATGGCCACCAACTTGCCTTTAATGATCTAATAAAATTAAGAAGAAACTAACAGGATCCTAGGCTAATTCTGATGGCGGAGTCACCATTCAAGGCAGATATATTGAGAGAAAAGGTAGCTTTGTTGAGTGGAGGGGGGTCAGGCATTGGGCATGAGATATCTGCTTTAACTGGGTAAACATGGATGTTCCATCGCTATTATGGATCGACACAAACACATTCTTGATACTAGTTGCTTCTCTCCAATCTCTTGGAGTTGCTGTAATATTTCATCATATATAATTCAAGTTTTTATGAAGTATATGATGGAAATGTTCGTTTTACTCTAAAGAATTTGAATTTTGAATTCAGCATAACTAGACCAAAATCATTGTTCAAAAACAGAAGAAATGAAATTATATACTCCAATTTAATTTAATACCAAATAACAATTAGAAATTAGAACCTCAGGAAAAGCTAAAACAAAATTTAAACGTACCTGAGAGATTGTTGGCACTCAAATCTAATTCAGTTAAGAGTGATGAATCTCCTTTCAACAGGTCATTAGGAATAAACCCAGAGAACTTGTTGTTGCTAAGCCAAAGAACCTGAAGATCATAAGCAAAATCAAATCCAGGCAAGTCCCCCGACAACTGATTGTAGCTCAAATCCAATACCTTCAAGCTTGTAAACAACTGCAGCTCACCGCCACTTATCAATGATCCAGTAAGCTGGTTGTGGCTGAGATTTAAGTATTTTATGCTCTCAGAAATACCGGGCAGTATTTTCTGAGGACTAGAGCTCACTAACATATTTGAACTAAAATCAACATAGCTTACATTTGTTAGAAGGAAAAACTCCCCATCCAGATGACCATCAAACATATTTCCATGCAAGTCAAGTACTTGTAGACCCAAAACCAGCTCAAATCCCTTAGGTATTCTTTTCGTAAATCCATTAGAAGATACATTTAGATATATCAGATTATTAAGCCTTGCCAATGACATTGGCAATGGTCCAGAAAAGGAGTTGCAGCTAAAATCCAAGTACTGAACTGATACAAGCCCTGAAACTGAATCTGGAATTGAGCCAGAGAAATTGTTCCCGGCCAACGAGAGGTTCTTTAAACTCATTAATTTACCAAACCCTGATGGTAAAGGTGATGAAAAAAGATTGTTAGACACATCCAAGAACTCAAGGCTCCTGAACTCACCAATATTGTCCGGAAGCTTGCCAGTGATAGAGTTGTTTGCCATAGAGAGTTTGACAAGTTTTGTAAGGTTAGCAAGCACGCTCAAGTCTGCATCGGCGGAGAGACCCAAGTTGTCAAGAACAACAGCAGCAACATTTCCACCATTACATACAATACCATTCCAAGAAGAAGGGCAGCCATCAAAATCAATGGACTCCTCATTCCATGATTGAAGTACATAACCAGTTGGGTCATGCTTAACACCCTTTTTGAACTCCAGCAATGCCAAAATATCCTGTGAAGGAAGCTGTCCCGCAGCAGAAAGGAAAAATAGGGATAACACTAAAAGCCTAAACAGCTTCATACTCACACAAACCCAATTAATGGCTTCAATCCAACCAAGTAGTAAACATAGAAAAGTATTTCTATATTCAACAAACCCAAACAAATTTCAGACCATGTACAGCATAACAAGATGTAGAACCAAAAATAGCAACTTGAGAAATAAATAAACCTTTTCTGCAACTACAAACAACCCAAACCTTTCAAAAAAGTAAAGCTTTCCACCTTGAAGTAAAATAAATCAGCAAAATTAAGCTTCCACCATTAACAGCAAAAAAGTGAACTGACCCAGCTACCCTTTTCTTCTATGCAAAAGCAATTACTCCTTCACCCAGAAAAAAATTGAAACTTTCCACATTCAAAAAAAGAGCTAGAACGCATTCAGCACCCAAGCATTCACTCCTTACCTGAAAGTACCCCAAAACGTGAGAAACCACTGCTTCAAGCCTGATTGAGCTTCAAATGAGAAAGAGATTGCTTTGAATTAGAAGACATTGTTTCAACCACGCAAAATGAGCCAAAGCATTGATTATCTAGAATGAACAACATCAAAAGCTGGGCCCCATAAAGGGATCTAAGAAAAAGAGAGAGAAAAATGAATGCAGAATTTTTCTCACCAAGATCTCAACCTTCATTAACAATGTAGGGGAAAGCAGAATCTCACCTCCATAAAGACACTAACTTTAGAAAGAGAGAAGAACTTTACACCAAAGTGATACATGGGTAGTAAACTATACTGAATAAGCCAAAGTATTTACTAGTCCAAGAACAAACCCATGAAAAAGAAATTTGTAATGAATCAAAAAATGAACAACTACACTGTAATAAATACAAAAGCACCCCATACCCATAAAATATTTTACCTATTAAGTATCCATTTTAGCCTCTTCACAACAGTTAAGCTATCAAAAACCCTACCTTTCCTTTCTTTTATAAAGAAACAACAAAACCCTTGCAGGAAATTGCTTTGTCTTTATATCTTCTTTATGTAAGTGCAACAAAAGCAAGCATGTGGACTGGAGAGTGGAGTGGTCACTGGCTAATTAACAATTACTGTTTTTTTTTTTTTCATTTTTGTTCTTTTGAGGAATTTTTTGGCGTCAGGTAGTGAAAAATATAGCGGGAAAATGCTAGGGATTTTTTGTTTTTTTTCTTCTGGGTAATTTTAATAAATTACGGATATACCCGCCAAAATGAAAATGGAGAATATTGTTTTGTCTGTAACTTGGTGGACGTCAAAAGATTTATGCAATGCAGTTTAATGGTTTTTTATTTTTTCATTTCTTAAAAGATTTTGGAAGTACTCAATACACTCTTTTTGAAGTTAGTGCCACGTAAGAAATGGGTCCTACATACTGCCCTTTTGACTAGGGTTTATATAATGTGTGGGTCACCTTACCACAGTACAGCTCCCTAAATTCCAATAATAACCCAAAAGAGGTGAAGTGGGTGAGGTTTATAATGTGCTTGTGTTAAGGGTGGGACCTGTGAGCCTCCTTGTGGATCACCAGTAATATTATGACACGTGTCCCCCACTTTTTGGTGAAATGTGACAAGGCCAATCACAAAGTCAATGTGCGATTGGGTTTGTAAGAATTCTGAAGTATACGAGCTGTGAAGTAAGCAGATCAGAAGGACCACAAGGGATCACGGAGAGTAGATCATCCATTGAATTGATTTGACTTTTTTTACAGATCATCCATTGATTTGATGGTCCGCTAAATTTTTTTTTTTTTTTAAAGCAAACATGGCCAATTTTTGCGCCCATGTATTATATTACCCCATATATCATCCTTGTATAAAGACTTCTAACTTAGCGTTGACTTCGCTTATAAAATTGATGCGTGAAGCTTTAACTAATTATTGAGATGACATTTTATTTACAGTCAAAAATTATTTTTGCGCTCGTATATTGCACCAATTTTTTACTTTAAATCTCTTGTTATACTACTCACGTTATTTATAGCAAAATAATCATGTGGAGTCCACTTTTTTACTGTAATATAATTTAAATATTATTATTTTAATAAATATCATGTTGATAATGTTATTGATTATAGTGAATTGAATTTTTATTAAGGAAATACATTAAATAAATTATATAGTAGAGAAATAATGAAAAATGAATAATATTTCTTATGGTAAAAAACAATTTTTTACTGAAACAATTTCAGGAACACTATTAAATTTTACAGTAAAAAATACTATAAAATATTAGTTGAGGTAATTTAATAAATATTTAATTAAAATATATAAATTAATAAAATAAAATTACTAATGAAACTATTAAATTTTACAGTAAAAAATACTATAAAATATTAGTTGAGGTAATTTAATAAATATTTAATTAAAATATATAAATTAATAAAATAAAATTACTAATGAATTTTTATTTGAAATATATACTATAAAATTGGTATACTTCAAAGGAGTTGTTAACGCTTTTCCTAAAAATACCCGATGATAAAATCCAAGTTTCATGAGATTTTCAGATTTCCGGTCAAATCATTGTTTTTGAAATTAATTAATTTTAATTTTAATTTAGTTATTAAAAAAAGAGAGGGGGATTTAGGAGTTTTAAACTGAATCAAACTGGTTTGGTTCAAATCATTTCCCTTCCCTCATCAAAATGATGTCGTTTCATCTTTTAAAAAAATAGGAAGGGGGCAAAACGGAGAACGGAAGGAACAAAACGCGAAAGAAATTGAAAGAAGAGAAACAGAAAACGAGAGAAGCAAAAAATGATAAGGAAAGAGGGAAAAAAAAGTGAAAGCAAAAGAGAGGAAGAAGAGAGGGGGCCGTGCTTCTCGACAGTCTCTAAAGGAAGATACGACTAATGGGGCATCTAGCTTCCTTCGTGCGAGAAAGGAAAGGGGAACAAAGAGGAGGAAAGGGATTGCAATTCAGCTGGGATAAAAGGGGTAAAGTCAATGGCAGAGTGGTGATGTAGGTGATTTAGAGGCGGTCGGCGCGTGGCTTAAAGCAATCTGGTCAGCTGAGGATTGGTGGCATGGCAATATCATAAGATGCATAATGACATGTCTTTCCTTTTTCTTTACTTGTGATTTATCGACCAAGTGTTGCTCAGGGAATTTCACGGCATATCAGTAATCATAGTTGGCCAGCAAACATGTAAGACCGGAATATCATCGGTCAAAAGGGATCCGAAGATCAACCTTTATTATGCAGTATACACCAAATCATTCTGCATCGTATAGGACTCGTAGGTCTTTCTATAA
The DNA here is from genome assembly GCA_948099555.1 of Croton setiger. Classification (NCBI taxonomy): domain Eukaryota; kingdom Viridiplantae; phylum Streptophyta; class Magnoliopsida; order Malpighiales; family Euphorbiaceae; genus Croton; species Croton setiger. The sequence continues at coordinate 30,215 of CANUEY010092170.1, forward strand.
CATATAGGACCCGTAGGTCTTTTTATATCAAATAGGACCTGTAGGTCTTTCTATAACATATAGGACCCGTAGGTCTTTCTATCAAATAGGACCCTTAGGTTTCTCTCGTGAAATCTGCAAACACTAGCTACGATAATCACAACGACCATATTTAAGTCCTGTGGAAATGCATTTATAAAACATACATTTCATATCGTCGTGCTTCTGTTGACGCTTAATTTTTGCCCCAAAAAGTACCAGTGATGATTAACGTTCCAAGCTCGATCAGATCTCCAGAACTCCAAAGCAGCTCCTCCCTCCTCTATTTCAAAATATTTTTAACGTTTTCAGTTCCAAAAATTCTTTTCAAAATTTCCTCTCTTCATTCTAATATGATTAGGTAGTTTATTGTAATTTTCAATTTTGGAATTTCTAAAAA
>CANUEY010092495.1:0-17958 GCA_948099555.1 Croton setiger
AAATTTGTAAAATTTTTTTATTAAAAAAATATAAAAAATTAATACATTTTTTTTTAAATTTTTTTTTTTTTTTCTCTTTTTTTTTTTTTTTTTTTTTTTTTTTTTTTTTTAAAGAAGCTAAAAGCTAGAAATATGTCTGATAATGTTTGGTGGCTGTGAATATTTAAGCAAGTAAGAAGACGACAAAATGACAGAATATCTGATACGAAAGTCAAACCTTCCAGTCACCCATCTTCTATTATAACATATACATTATTAAAAATCTCAACCTTTATCATTGAAGTGAGTCTCACTTCTGAATGAATTTGGAGGGAATAAAAAAAAAGTCTCACTTTAATCAAAGATATTCCAATTATACAAAAAAAAAAAAGAAAAAAAAAACCTTTTGTTTTGTTTTTTTAAATCGAATATATGACTCAATGCAAAAGCATGCATCCTCCACTAATTCATCTAATATAAGTATTAGCCTATATTTATTTATTAATATTTATTGATAGGTTTTTATTTACTTGCATTGATTTTTATTAAATTGAATATACTTGATGTTTATTTAATAATTTTTATTTGTCAATAATTTTATTAATTATTATTTATAAATTTTTATTTATTAGTATTAAATATTATTAAAAAATTTTCTAGTGAAAGCCGTTACAAGCGACCTCACAGCAGCAGCAATTTTTTTTTAGCCATCCAGTAAAGTTTTGAAAATTTATTAATAGTTATTGATGTTTATTAATAAATCTAAACAAATATATAAATTGACAGTTTATTAAGATACTATATTAGAAATGTGCTATTTTAAATTATTTCCCTATATAAAATTATTAAATATTAGGCCACCCCAATGAAACACGAATGTATGATACTCCTCTAAGATAAAATCAACAAAAAAATTAGAACGGTAGGGAGAATTTCCTCTGACAGAATCAATATGGAAACAGAGCAAGTTTGGCTTTGACACAAAAGATCGGTTTGGTCTAGATATAATTAAAATAAGCAAATATTGTAAACAATTAATTAATATAATTAAAATTAATTAAATGGAAAAGTGTTATTTTACGTTTATTTTCATTTCCCCACCCTAAAGTTGATTAATGAAAAAAAAAAAATAGAGGAAAAAGCCTAATAATCAAATAACAAAATATAAATCTATAAATATAATTTTGAAAATATTTCCATTATATATAACTTTTTTTTTGGCAAATTATATATAACTTTTTGAATATCATTCACTAAAGTTTAAAGATGTAGGACACAGTAAACGCCAAAGGTTGCTTTTGTTATCAATTAGTTATTTAGGATTTAAAAAGTGAAATTATAATACATCCGATACTGAAAAATAGGGAAATTAGGGCAAAGTAGTGTTTGAAAAGAATAGGAAAAATTGATATTTTTGGTGTGAATTGGACCAAATTATCCTTTATCTTTTAGTGTTTGTTGGTTTGTGAAGAATGAATAATTTAATGGGTTGTCAGTTAGGTGCAGCTAGTATCAGAAGAGGCCTGAAGATGTCAGGACGCGCATATTTCATGTAAGATGAGGTGCGCGTAACATTTGAAGATAAATTAGGTGCACGAAGAAGAAAATGCTGCCAAATTTTCAAGCAATACGATGTTAGTTATACGCGGAGCCATAGATTATGGTGCACAACCAATAAGAAGTATAGTAACTACATGATTAATAATGCAAAAAGGTGCGACTGTTAGTTTTGTAGCCTTAGTTTAAGTTTGGCTTTTACCCCACATCGAAAAGAAAGAGTGGATGAGATTCTAAAGTGCCTATAAATAGTTGTCTATGTTAGCTTTCAGAAAACACGCCAAGTTATTTGTTTTAGCTTATTCTTTCTCTCTCTTTGTATTAGAAAATTACTACACTAGATTTCCAAGTTGTATTTCTCTTATGAGAATAGTGAAATTTTCATCTGGTAGGGGTGCTCCAAGAAAGTAAGCAAATTGCCAAACCTCGTAATTTTCGGTGTCCCTTTTTTTGACTCGTATTTTATTCCGTAGTTATTTTTTGAGTTCATCCGCTGCATATGGTGGTAAAATTCTTGTGGGAAATAACCTGATTTCCCCAACAACAACAACATTTATATTCAACCAGAATCTTGCATATGCACACTCATATTAAACATTTTGCACCCAATTTGATTATTTTGGCCGCATTCATTATGAAAATAAGTCTATTTGTTGAAATTTGGCCTCTGTGTGAAGAGGGGAAAAATGAAATTTTCAATCTCTCCAATTTCTACTGCCTAAAGATTCCCAATCTAATGCAATTGAAACTGCAATATTTAACCCACAACCAATGATTTAGTAACTATAGTTCCAGTTTCTCCATTTTTTTTTTATTTTTTCTTTACTGGTTCAGTAGCTGAAAATGACCAAATTCCAATCTTATCATCAAATTTAACATTTCCATTCAAATCAAAATCTAGGTCTATGCAGTAAAAACATAATCTTTGGTATATATTGCTTAAATACTTTGACAAACTCTCGATGGTTCTTCATCAAGAGATAAGTAATACTTTTGAGTTTCTTTACACATGTATAGGGCTGCAAACGAGCCGAGTATTGTGTTGCCGAGCTCGAGTTCGAGCTCGTGAAATTTAACACGAGCCGGCTTGAGCTCGAGTCGAGCTCATTTGGAAATTTAAAAGTTTGAGCTCGGCTCGTTTTTTAGGCTTGCGAGCTTGGCTCGTTTTAGGTCTGCGAGCTTGGCTGTTTCATGTTGTTATTCGAGCTCAAGTTTGAACTCGCAATAAAGCTTGAATTCGAGCTCATCTCGAACTCGAGTTTTAGCTTGCAAATAAGTTCGAGCTCGAGCTTGTTTCCTGCTGCTATTCGAGCTCGTTAAAAGTTAATAAAAAATCAAGAAAATTCATTTTTGATGCCGTTTCAGTGAGGAAATCAAAATAGCAGTTTCAGTGAAAGAAAAACGAAATAGCAAAAAATGAAGTGGGGAGGCAGGTGGCTTAGCTGAAGCATATTTTTTAGTTTGGTATCAAAACGAGGGCGTTTTGATAGGCTCGTGAGCTTATCTAACGAGCAGCTCGCGAGCTTATCAAACGAGCTACTCGCGTGCCTTTTTAAACGAGTTGTTCACGAGTCAGCTTGCCTAACGAGCTCAATATTCAGCTCAAGCTCGGTTCTTTTATTATCGATTCGAGCTCGAATCGAGTTTTTATTGAGTGAACACCGAGCCGCTCTCAAACGGCTCGGCTCGTTTGCAACCCTACACATGTAGAATTATTTCTCGTCAATGTGAATAATATCTTGCATTCCAACAAAAGAAGGATTAACGTGTAATGTAGCTTGGTTAAGCATTGAAAGACAAAAATGTACTCTAATAATCTTATTTTATTCCTTAAAAAGAGGCTTCAATGTATTGGAATGAGCCTTCAGTTCTCCTCTACAAATTCAATGGTAAACATTTGACTTAGATGAATCCAATTCAACAGCAATATCCCTCATTGTATGCGTTATGCATAAAGGAATGACCAATACTTTATTCGGACCAACATGAATCCTTTTCTTACCTCTATTTTGTACATGTTCTAATGCATTAGAATCCTCATTTCATCCTTTTGCCACTATCTTATAATAAGATGACTTCGAAATGTTGAACTTGGGCGCAACTTCCTACATTATTTCATAATTTCAGTGACCTTTAATCAGTTCTTGAATCATAAAAGTTTGAACAATATTTTATGTTTCTATGGATATATGCTTAATTTTGTTCCCTTTAAGTCATGGAGATGAATCTTCTTTATCCTCTTCATAAGTAATTCTTTCCATAAGGTTATTTAAAATTTACTTCAAGTTTTAGTGTGTCTATATAAGCTAGTTTATACTATCAAATTAACCAATGGTAACATTTTTACCCATTTTTATTTCGGTGGGAAAAGTTTCCAAATTTGGGTGCAAATTTTGTAGACATTCCCCCAAATGATAAAATAGTTCTGCCTTAATTATATTTTGGAGTAAAAAAATAATTAACCCAATTTTTTTTTGCCTCCATCTCCTGCACAAATAGTCTTTTCCCACCTTCATTGCACTGTTCAATTTCAATAATTACTTACCACATGTGAAGAACTTTTGCCCAAAAGTTATAATTCTCTCTTAACCTTTTTAAGGATATGATTGGAAAAGAATAAGGAACAATTTCAGGTGCTACAGTAAATTTTCCTATTTTAGATTCAGAGTTAGTAGTATATAGCTCACTTTTAAAATTTCATATTAATAAATAAGTGTTAAAATTATAAAATATCATTTTTCTTATGCATTTACAATTTTATCCTTAAATTGTTATTATTAAGAAAACACACAAAAGCAAAATCGAAGGACATGAATGATGGAAGCAATCAAATCGAAGGAACACACATGTCACTGAACACTTCGAAATTGGCCAACCGATATCGCTAGTGTTCAGCTCAGATGACAACGAACTTGGTCGAAACTAAAACCATCTTAAACTGTTGCTAGAAAAGGAGGAAAAGTTTGGGCCAGCTTTCAAGTTAAAATGCTACTACAGACTTCAACATCAATTTCACAATTTTTCAGTGATCGGTCAATCGATTTGAGGTCACAAGATAAAAGTCTAAGTGATACTGAGTATTTTGAGATCGAGATTACTGCTGTTTATCTGCAAGAAAAAGATATCTTCATTCTCCTTTGTTGTCGTTGGAGTGTGTTTTGCATTTTTCAATGCATTTTTCAATGTAATATAGTAAAAGTCAGACCACATTTTTAGAACATAAAACATACAGTCTTTCTCAATAATTTATACCATTCCCATTTTTTAAATCTGTGAATGTAACAAAATGAATCAAATAAAAAATTGATTATAATTTTTAAAAATTATATTTTTTATTCTTCTTAAAATCACCAAATATTTTCCCATATATAAAATATTCAGAATAGTTGGTATTCGATAAAATACCAGTTCTGTAAAAAAATCATTTTTAATACAAATTTCGAGATGAGATTATTAAATTTATATGGATTTTTATGGGGACAAATATTTCAATATGGTTCTTAGGACGGTCAGCCCCCTACTTTACATATATAAACAAACAAAGAACAGACAAAAGAATCATACTTAAGAATCAAACATTTTATACTCATTTGTTTTTCCTATCCCCTATAATATTCTTTCTTCAAATGGCTACCTTATCAATCTCTAAGCAAGGTGTAGTCATCTTTCTTGGGCTTCTAGGTACTACTACTATTTTCGTATTTCTTTCATTTTGTTCCTCAAAATAAAACATATGCAGCTACAAATATAATCATTAAGTCCTTCAAATTCTGAATGTTTATTGATCAGGCAATATCACCACAGGGCTTGTATACCTTGCACCTATGTAAGTATATATATATACAAGTGAATTTGTATTATTATTATTAATTAGGGAATTGAACTGATCAATCTGATCTAATCTGATTCACAGAAAGACCTTTTGGAGAATAGTGGTGAACAGATCAACAGAAGAATTTGAAAGTGATCCTTATATTTTGAAGCTTTTAAATGCATATTTTTGGGTATACTATGGAATCCTCAAGCCAAATAGCATACTGGTTGCTACAGTTAATGGGTTCGGTGCTGTTTTGGAGATCATTTTTGTTCTCATCTTTCTTATTTTTGCACCTCCAAGAATCAGGGTCAGTTGATTTTTTTTTCCTGCAAATTAATTTTTATTTTGTTAAATTAAGTTTCGAATCTTGACTTTATGGCAGGGAGGAAGATGCATCACTCTAATTAGATATTTAGGTGATTAATTAACTAACTTAATTAAGAATATGCAGTAATTAATGAAGAAATCGTGTTAATAAAATCAGGTGAAAACAGGCATATTAGCTGGGGTCCTAGATGTGGTGTTTCCGGTTGCAACAGTTGTGATTACAGAGACGTGCTTAAAAGCAGAAAATAAAAGGATAGACGTAGCTGGCATTTTCTGTGTTTGCTTCAGTATGGCTGCTTATGGTTCACCACTTTCAGCTATGGTATTTAATTCTCTCTCCCATAGCTTTAATTATTGAGAGTACTGCTTAGCTGTTTTATTAAATTATGATAATATTAGTAGGGTGTAGCTTCTTTTTTTTAGGAAGATTGGTCACTTTCGTAGTCGCTCTAAGCGGTTTTTATTAGTGTTTATCAAAACTAGATGGATGATGATCGGTCGATAAAAAACAAATAAATAATAGGTTTGTTTATTTAAAATAGCAATATCATAATAAATTAAAAAACATGATATTTTGAGTAAATGTTGAATAACATAATTATGTTGGGAGTTTTTGAATATAAATGAGGGTAATTGTTTTTTACTTGGTCACACTATTTTCAGGAGTTATTGGATATTTATTAAAATATATTTTTTTAAACAAATTAAAAGTTCAGTTTAAAATAGATTGACATTACTAGATAGACATTTAATAATAGTTGCTCCATTTCATTTTAGGTGACCTTTTCAGATTTTTTCATATACTAAATTTATTCAAGTTAGCTATAAAATTTTAAACTTATTTTTTAAAAGCTATTAAATAAATAAAAGGAAGGGCGTTTATATAGGTTTGCTTTATCAAATTTTATATCTTATTTTTATATTATAACTTAATTTTTAAACTTCTTAATAATTTTCCCGGAACCTATTTTCCTTATTGACTTTTAGGCTTAGTATAGAATATAGATAAGTTAGTATATAAGGAACTTCTAGTGTAATATTGTAAATTAATATGATATCAGAGCTGTGTGAAATTGTTTACTCAATTTTTTCCCTTTCCTTTCTCAAAATTTAGGGGTTCTTTTTTTTTTTTTCTCATTTTCACGAAGGATATCTCTAAGTTCCACTAATTTTTTCTGCGATTCATCTTTTGATGTTGATTCGATTGGAGATTGAGGAAATTAATCAGAGATTGCATAAGCCACAATGTTCATTTCGAGATTTCAATTTTATTCTTCTATTGCGTCTGATACCGTTAGGCGTTTATCTTCATCTTCTGGAATTTCTTCAAGTTTTGTTCTATCTTTTCAATTCTTTTTGTATTTTTTCAATTTCTCTGTTATAATCTCTATTTTTAACATCTTTTTCTTCATCTTTTATGATTTTTCTTTGATTACTTAAGTATCATCTATTCTTAGATTTCTTTGTTTCGATTCTCAATCTGCTATCCTTCCAGATATGTTATACTTAAGGTTTTGTTATTTTCTCTGAATATTTCTGGTTTCTATGGTTTTCGTGTTGTCATGGCTAATCGAAAATCTCCTTCTGAAGATACTTTCTAGTCCTTTTTATCTTCATCCAAATGAAATGCATTCTTTGGTTTTTGTCTCTAATCTCTTGATAGAATCAAACTACCACTCATGGTCTAGGGCTATGAAAAGAGCCTTGTTATCAAAGAACAAATTGAAATTTGTTGACGGAAGCATTGTTGTTCCTCTTGTGACAAACCCATTGTATAATCTTTGGGAGTGTTGTAATACGATGGTCGTATCTTGGGATTTCTAATTTTGGAGCAAATTGTGTTTGCAATGTTTCGAGTATTATTAGGGGATATTACAACTCTGATTATGTTATGCAGTTTTTGAGAGGTCTGAATGAAAATTTTAGGATAATACGTTCTCATATTATGTTGATATAACCTCTGCCTTCGATCAACAAAGTGTTTGCATTTGCTATTCAACATGAAAGGAAGAATACTCTGGATTATTTGAAGGTTCCTCTTCATCCTGTGCAGCCTCCAGTGATGGATTCTTCAATTAATGCTAGATAATGATATTATTCTTATCCTAGTCACATTCTTATGGTAGAGGTACAGGCATTAGGAGTTGGATGCAACCTTAGCTCCATATTTTATGGTTCTAAACATCAACTGTTTAATAATATGCGGCCTTTCTGCATTTATTGTGAGAACTATGTGTTAGGAAATCACATATATTACTTCAGATCATAATAGGCAGCGAACAAAATATTTTAATCTTTGTCTTCCGTGATTCATTTAATTTCATAAATGATTCAAAATTTTTCTTGAACATTGAGGTCTAACCTTTCTCACTTTTCTGTGTAGATCTCTCAAAATTTTTTTTTTTTCTAAATAAAATAATATCTTATATAGCATTTTTATTTTAAATTTGAAATTAATAGGAAAATGAATACACAATTCATGTTTAATATAGATTTCATTTAATAATCATCATCATAATAAACAAATGAGATTGATCACACTATTAATTCATTTGAGCACAGCCACAATCACAATTATCAAGGGGTCTAGAAGATATCTTTCTTAAAGAGCGACAAATTCTTTGATCATAACCTTTATGATTATCTAGTTATGAATAACGTTGATTATGTCAAAATATAACAGTTCTCATGTTGAAAACTATGATAATTTCAAATCAAAAGATTAATTTATAACTATCATGAAAATTTACTTATGACACTAACTCATGTAGTGATCTCAAAATAGTTCTATCTAATACTTTGTTATCTAAAAAGTATCTATAAAATTGATTTGTATCACCATACTCATACTAGTTATAAATTATTATTTACTCTATACAATACTAAACTAAGGTATATATATATATATATATGTAATAATTTCAAATCAAGGCCTCTTAATCATCGGCCTGTTATTAATCAAGCATCTGTGATTAAAGCTCATCCAGAAGAATATGTTGTGTAGTCAGATTGTCTTCCAATTATGGATGGCTTTGTTTCTAAATATTCAGCCACTAGTTCTCTTCAGCTTCAAGGATATTCAAATTCAAATTAGGCTGCTTGCTCTACTATTAAAAAATCCTTAATAGGATATTGTTTCTTTCTTGGAAATTCTTTATTTTCATGAAAGACCAAGAAACAATACATACAAATCATTTAGAGGCTGAATATAGAGCACTTGTAACTGCAACTTGTAAAGTGCAATGATTATGTTATGTTCTACATGTGCCATTTTCACAGCCTGCTTCGTTATGTTGTGACAACCAATTAGCCTGCACAAAATCTTGTATTTCATGAGAAGAAAAAATATTTGGAGATTGATTAATATTGTAAGAGAGAAGCTTACTGCTGGGATTCTGAAATTACTACCAATTTCAACAACTGAACAACTAGTTGATTTCTTCAAAAAATTACATCCTGTTGGGATTTTCATTCTTTTTTATCCAAGCTTGGAGTACATAGTATATGTATCCTGCTTGAGGGGAGTATTCAGCTTAGCATAGATAAGTTAGTATATAAGGGAATTCTAATGTAATATTGTAAATTAATTCATTCTTTCTCTGTCTTACACAATATTAACGCATACATGAATGATGGAAATGTGCAGAAAACAGTGATAACAAGCAAGAGTGTGGAGTACATGCCTTTCCTTCTCTCATTTTTCCTTTTCATTAATGGAGGCGTTTGGACTCTCTACGCTATCATTGCCAAAGATTGGTTTATTGGAGTAAGTTATTATTATATTTCACATTTTATATATACAATCTTATGTTATTCTGGGGGCTTTTTCATTGTGGAATTTAAATTTTCTAAAAAAAGTTGCTTCTTGAGAAAGTTATTTTCCAGAAAAATAGATGAAGGAAAATTAAATTTCCATTTGAATAACTGAGTTAGGTTGAACTAAAGAAAACTTGAAAATAATAATAATAAATTATATTAATATATTTATTTATAATTTAATTAGAAAGGATAAAAGCTTATTTTACAGATTAATATTTATTTTTTTTAAATTCAAGTTTTTTAAAGTTTGAATCAGAAAAAATACTTTCTGGTGTACATAGAAAAGTAAATGTCAGACCCACGTATTTAGAGTTACTATTCTGAAAAAGTTAGCATAAAAAATTAATCAAACACTCAATTTCAACTTCGTAAATCAAACCATCCCTAATGTTATTGAATTTGAAATTTTGAAATGAACCCTTTTGTAGCTACCGAATGGGACAGGATTTGGTCTTGGCACTGCTCAGTTAATCCTATATGCTATCTATTATAAACCATCCAAGAAAACTTCAATTAATTTAGAAGATGGATGCCAACAACAGCCTCTCATCTCCGGAAAGGACAATATTACACCTAAAGAATGAAGGTTGCAAGTTATATATTCATCATGTATTTTAAATATTTGAAGGTATTTATTTATTTTTAGTATTCAATTTCAATTATTGAATTTCGGGTAATGATAAAGTTTATAAAACTATTTTACTATGCAAATAAATTATAAAGCGGTTATAATTGTGAGATTCATATTGTATAAAAGTATTAAATCTTTCTTGTTGTTATTCTATTCATTATTGGATGATGATTAGAGCGTTATAAATTGAGACATTATATTATTTACTTTCTAAAAATGTGGATACGAGAACAAAATTGAAATTGAAAAATATTAAAAAAATAAAAATTCACAGAACGTAAAAATTATTTTGAAAGAGTCGTCACCCTAATTTATTTATTTGTAGAAAGAAAAATAAGAAAAAATCTAAAGAATGCCTCCAATTAATTTAATGGGCAAAATAAATTTAATTGAAAAAAATACTAATCCATCATCCCAAAATGTATTTGAAAACTAGATTTTTAGAAAAAAAATTGAAGAAAAATAATATTTAAAAAGAAAAACATACTGAATTATTAGGAATAAAATAAATAATGCATGGATCACAAGTAATATTTAATAAACGCAATAAAAATAAAAAGAAACAATTATCACGTGAGAAAAATGAATTATATCTCCGATCTAATGTTAACTCAATATTATTGGATGCTAATTAGACTCATGATCCACTTGAATATTGTTCCTGCACGAAGATATTCAATAAAAGTAAACGTGTTGTAAACAGATGATAAACTATGCACGAAATTGATTTTAAACTAACTATAAATAGAAATCCAAAAATTGCAAATAAATAAGGAAAAAGAAGATTTTTTAGGTTTATTGAGTCTACAGTATGATATTAAATCTTATATATGCCTATATACTCGATTTAAATTTGAAATTAGGGTGAATTGTAATTCCAGATTACTATGAAATAATTTGTTTACATATTAGTGTGGTTAGGTGATGGGGGAGAATAGTTTAATTGACAAAATTAGTTAGAACACGATACTTGAGAGCCTATTATTCGGCCAAATTTGAGCTGAGGCTTGAGATGCGGGTTAGAATCCTAGAAAATAATCCCGAAGGCAATGGAGAGAAAAAGTGACATGTTAGATTGTATGTAAAACTGTGTATTGAGTTGTAGCTAAAGACCCCTATTTATATTGATGTAAGCATGACCTATTTGGGAGTCTGAGAAGCTGTTTCTTTGTCTTTTAAGCAGAAATCGATAATATTATAGAATTAGGACTCTTTAAATACTTCATAATATGAGAAAATTATACTGGAAATAGAAAAAAATATTGCAGAAATTTGGACTGGCAAAGGACAGTGCCACATGTCTCCGAGTGAGATTCATATTGCATAAAAGTACTAAATGTTTGTTATTGTTATTCTACTATTATTGGATGATGATTAGAGCTATACAGATTAAGATATATTATATTATTTTTTTTTAAAAAAAAAAGTTGTTCTCAAAAGTTGAGATATATGAAATATCTAGAACTAATATATAAGAGCTTATATTATAAATAAGTATACTAAATTGATGTGTCTAAAAACTTCGTATAGAGAATTACTTGTTTATATAAAAATACTGTTGTGTAAATAATCCTCTAACTTGAAATCAATATACCCTATCTTATAGGGACTTTATGTTTAATTCATTTTACACGTTACTTAGTTTATTGGTAATAAATGAGAATGAATTAGATATATAATAGAAATAATATGAAGGTTTTATGTGATTGAGATATCATTCATCACCTGTTAATTAAAGACTATTCTATTTATTGTTCAGATAACATTCATTATGAGATCCTTGCAAAATTCAGTCAATCAATTTTTGTTGTAAAGAAAACTAATATTATTTAAGATAACAAGCTATGTGTTTTAATTATTAAATTGGAACAAAAGCGATAAAATGATATTAATTATACTAAGAAATTATTTACTTAAAAGTAAAATCAAATAAATATTGACATTCCAAATATGCTTAGTATGTAGCTAGACAATAACATATTTTAAACAGTCAACACATCAAGAATAACATAAGAAAATAAAATGGGAAGTCAAATCAAGTAGGACTTAATTACAAATAACTTTTGTAACATTAAGAGTTAAATTGTAATTTTACATGGATTATAACTTTACCTAAAATGTTAAATATGGACTTAATTGAATGTCTAAAACTTACGGTTAAAATTCTGTTATATTTATCATTAATTCCTAACATTCTTTAAAATTAACAATTTAGTGTCTCAACTATAGATCAAATCAATGAAGTTCTTGATCTTTTTAAAATTAGACAAATCATTTAAATTTTCCCATGTTACGCGCACACATGATAATTTGGTGGACCACCAAACTTCGGTAAAATAGGGAATAAAAAGCTTTATAAATCCAGCAAATAATTTTATGTTATTTATTATCAAATTAAGGAAATTCATAGTCGTAGGATAAAAATGTCATGCGGTAGAAAAATCATTAACAAGGGTTTGGTACTGTAACTGTTGAGATTTTTAGTAGAGGGTGAAGATAAATTTTTTGACCCTCTCCCTATTCAAAAGTTTACTAATTAAATTATTTAAATTAATTATTATGAAGCAACAAAATATTTATTTTGTGTTACTGTAATTGTGAAAGAGAATACTTAGGGATATTTTGAAATAACATGTTATATATATTTTTGAAAAATGGATCTTTAAAGTAGTTTTTAACAAATAGTTTATGTTTATTGTTTGTTTAAGGATCGATTATTTTTAATGATGTTTTCAGGTTACTTCACATATTTTGAAGAAGATATATAAGGTAGGAAAAACTTTTTTTTTTGGATAAAGATGTAATTTTAATTAAACTAAAATTAAAATTACAAAGAATATTGACTTTTCACCTTTTGTCTGTAAATACTGCATATTTGACTCCATCCATAAATCTATTTTCTTCCCACCTTCCATACCTAGCTCTTAACCAGAGCACTAAAACAGAGCCTAAAGCTCATACAACAACAACCATGATCCAAGGAAAAAAGAGAAAATACATCTAGAAGAACAACCATACAACAACAACCTTCCTATGAAAGGAGACACAATACTAAAACAGTACATCTGTAAAGCATCCATACCATTGATGGATCTACAAGGACTTGTTTTGCTCCCAGCTAGTAGACTAGAGCAAGTGTTCAAAACACCATGCGAGCATATTTTGTCGAAAGTTATCCACAATGGCTTCCGAAAAATAACCCATCTTGTCTCCCGAGTAGATCGGATCAAGTGGCTTCATCATTCCTTTCCTAAGATCAAGAAACCCTAAGTTGAGAGTGAGAGAGAGAGAGGTTAAAACTATTGAGCCTAACTTGTATTAAGGCAGGAAAAACTTGTTCTTGAATTGTGTAAAAAGCTATATTTTTGTTGAGAAAAAAATTATATTTTTTAAGAAAATGAATCTTAATCACAAAAATATACTCTTTTTAATTTTATTCGATAAAAATAGCTCCTTTAGTTTTAGGGATAAATATAGTTTTTTGTCTTTTCTTTTGACAATAATATTCTTTCCATATTTCTAATGATAAAAACAGCACATTCTCAATATTTTTCTTTTAACTATTTTATATCTGATTTATACTTTTTTTTATCTATTTTGTACATTTTTTACCTTTTTTTGTGGTTTGCTATTTTATCCCAAATCGTTAAAATTTGGTTATTTTTATCAATGTTGTGAGCTATTTTTATCAATTGAATAGTTGGATGGACTATTTTTTTTTTAAGATAATATTTTTCGGACTATTTTGTCAAATCTGTAAAAATGCACCATCAGGCCAAAAAATGAATAAAGTATAATATTAAAAAATTCTAATTTTTTAGTATGTAAATAATTTTTAGCCTACTTCTATTTTTTTTTTATTTTTCGTTTTAAAAGATTCATATTTAAATTTTTCACAAAAGTCATATTGATTTTGTTTATATATTATTTATAATGTCATAAAGTGTTTATGTTATTTTTATAATTACAAAATAATTATTTTAAAAATTATTTTTAAAGAATATGAATTTTTAGAATATGATAAAATGAACTATTTATATCAAATCCTCTTGAATAAAAGAAATGGTTCAAACCAAAAGTTAAATAAATGAAACAGTGCACTTCCACATAAAAAGGAGCGGGCATCTCAGTATAGATGTACATCGATATCAGTACCCAACTTTATATGTTTAATATATACTTGTCCGAAGTTTTGGCTAGGCAAGTTTCTGTTCAAATTCTGGCGATTCATAGTTTATGGTGGTGATGAATTTGAATCAAACTATGGGCTTAGTAATTTAAGAATCGATGATTCACGGTTCAATGTCTGATGGCTAATGATTCATCAGTAGTTCGGGGGGTTTCTGACAATTTGAGCGATTTTTGAGTAATTTGCAAATGGTTGAGCCAGTGGATTGGCAGGTTACAATTCAATATTTTTATGAACTTGAACCGGAATAAAAGACAGATGGTTCCAGACAAGTTCATGTAAATTCAGACTTTAAGCATTTCAATTCTGGTTAGTCGCAGTTCAAAACCCAATAGTTAAGATATGGCCACATCTAGTTTAATAGATTAGCAATTAGACCCCACCCATTAATCCACATAAATATTTTTTACCTAAAAAAAGATTATTGTAGTAAATAGCACTATATAAAATTTAATTTTAAACAAATAGTATGTATGTTTGATATTTAGAAAAATGGCACATATATTTGATATTTAGAAAAATAGCATTTTTTTGCTATTTAGAAAAGATAGAAAAAAAATATGCTATTTAGAAAAGATA
Organism: Croton setiger; assembly: GCA_948099555.1. Classification (NCBI taxonomy): domain Eukaryota; kingdom Viridiplantae; phylum Streptophyta; class Magnoliopsida; order Malpighiales; family Euphorbiaceae; genus Croton; species Croton setiger. Next base: position 14,899 of record CANUEY010092495.1, read on the forward strand.
GTAAAAAATGTAATATTTTATTAAATACCAAACATATGTGCTATTTTCGTAAATATCAAATATATATACAATTTTATTAAAATATAGATTTCCTATATGCTATCTACGAAAATCATCGTTAAAAAAAAAAAAAATATAAAAGCAACATTAAGCAAATAACACTTTGTAAGAATATAAATTAGGGAAATAGCATATAGATTTAGAAAATTAGGAAAATAATATTTTTTTTTATAAATATTGGTCAACAAAATTAAAATATTTCAAAATAGTATATTTATTCATATTTGTCAATAAACATTAAAATTCTTCAAAAATTCATTAGATGAAATGGAGAAATAAATGTCGATAAAAGTATATAGAAGTTAATAAAAGTCAACAATAATAATAAATAAATAATCGATAAATGAACATCAATAAATATATATAAAATTTATAAAAAAAATATGGGTTACGTGTTTTTATATATATAGAAAAAAATTCTTTTTTGACGTTAATTAAGGAAATTTAATTTTATTTACTTTCATCTCAAAATACTCATCTCCATCTAATCACTATATCTTATAATAAAAAATATCCACACCCGCGTGGTTTGGCTAATAATATTAATAAAAAAAAATACTTATATCTACTCTTCAATCACATCACTCAACAAAATGACCAACCCCATTTTTAACCACTAAAATCGACAGAAATTTTCTTTGTGGCTGGGTGGAAAAATTGAAAAGTGGAGGGAAAAGTACCAGTACCTTTCCCACTTAATTTCATACTTCATTTAAGTCCAACATTAAGTCGAAGGGAGGAGGTTTTTGAAGCTACATCTGCTTTTGCTGTTTAGTGAACAAATAAAGAGAAGTGACCACTACTTTTGTTATGTCAGATGCTTTGTTTGGACAGTTGGGAAACATTGAACATAGGGAAGAAGAAATGTAAGTAATAGAGCTAAATTCTCATCATCTTTAGTTTCATTTGAATGATCTTCCAATGTATGATGAATCCAAAGGAATGACAAATCCCCCCAAAAGAAAGGTAACAAAAGGAAGTGTTTTAGTGAAAAAATGAAAATTGAAATTAGAAATGTGATTATGTTTGAATTTCAAAAGGGTTTCAAAAGATCCCTTTTTGTTATTGCATTCTTTATTTATATACTTTCAGTCTATAATATATTGAAGGAAGCACGAGATCCACCTACAATATCACCTCATAGAAAAGGGCCACAACTAGTGGAATTGATCTAGAAAGAATTAAAGAGATACCAATGGCAGATAGAACCACACTTCGTAGACTTGCTAAAAAGTTAGGGCATTCTATATCTTTTGTGCACAAACAACTAAAGAGAAAGAAAATGAAGTGACATAGTAATTCTATCTAGCTACAACTGGACCTTGAGAACAAGAAGAGTAGGTTGCAGTTTATTTTGAATATATTGGTTACTAGTAACATAGGAAGTATTGTTTCGTTCAAGAAACTAGAGAATGTGATTCACATCAATGAAAAATGATTCTTCATGAACAATGCAACATAAAGATTCTATCTTGCTGTAGATGAAGATGAACCGTTTAGAAGCTATTAAAGCAAAAGGTTCATCACCAAGGTAATGTTCTTAGCTGCCACTAATAGGACTATATTTGATGCTTTTAGAGTAAATATTTTTGATGGAAAAATTAGCATTTGGCCATTTACTGAAAAGCAACCAACATAAAGAAACAACAAAAATAGAGCTGCAGGTACTTTGGAAACTAACGCTATTTTAAGTATTACCAAAGATGTGATTCGAGACACTTTGATTAGAAAATTGTTGCTCGCAATTAAAGACAAGTGGTCACCATTTTACTTCCACACCATATACATCTAGTAGGATAATGCAAGAACTGATATTGATGTTAATGATAAAGCTTTTGCACAATCTCCCTTAGAATTGCACATTAAGTTAATTTTCCAGCCCTCTAATAGTCCTGACATGAATGTGCTTGATTTGGATTTCTTTTGTACTATTGACTCCTTGAAAATTAGAGCAGTGTCGTCGAATATCGACCAACTTGTCAATGTTGTTAAGGAAGCATATGCGACATATCTTTTAATGGACATTAATAAAGTTTTTTTGACATTACAATCTTGTATGGGTTGTATCCTAAAAATTGAAGGAGGTTACAATTACAAAATACCCCATATTGGTAAGGAAAACCTAATTAGAGAGAATAATTTGCCAGATGTTTGGCATGTTCATTATAGTATTGTGAAGAAAGCAGTATCTAAAGTTAATCATCTAATTGAATAGCTCTTACTTACATAAAGATGTTTGTTTCTGGGTTACAATTGTGTGAATATGTGCACACTTTTGTATATTTGGTCAGAAGAGTACATTTTGAATAGCTCACACTTATGTAAATGTGGCCACTACTTTTGCAAATATGGCCACTATTTTTGTATATATGAATAGTAGATACTTTTTGAATAGATCATAGTTATGTTAATGAGACAGAGTTTTTATGTATGTGAATTTAGTCTACTATTATAATGAAAATGTAGCACCTCATTCTATATTCCTATGTCATAAAACAGACAATTTTTTTTATCATAAGTCGGGTGACGTTACTACTAATTTTGTTTCCCATACATATACATATAAGTATACATATACATACATACACCAAATCACATATATAGCATGTTATAAGACATACATCATTTCTTGTGATCCTATAAGGATCCATTTGGCCGTTCACAATCTATAAGCATTTATAGGTATATAGGATAGCTTGCATACTTCAACATATGAACATCCCAATAATTAATTCAACAGTTATAAGCATATCATTTCTTAATTACATGCCAAAATTACATAATATTAAATTTACAAAACAAAGCAAAAGCATGCTATATGCAACATGTTCACTATGGACGGTGAGAGGAGAGAGGCCTAGAATTCCTGCTGACCGACCTAGGTGTAGGATGACAGGACCGACCTGTGCAAAAGCGAGTGAAGCCTCAATACCTCACTCGGACTGTGGACCTGCACATATGTTGCGATTTTGATGAGTCGCATACTCAGTAAGTGTAAAC
>CANUEY010092675.1:0-16208 GCA_948099555.1 Croton setiger
CGGGATCGGCCCGAACGAGTCCGAAACCTGCGATGTGTTCCGCCAGACGTCCGGTTGAACCACCCGGGCTGCTCCACCTTCAGCCCGTCACCGGACTAGGACAGACCGAAAGTAGCCCGAGTGTGTCCGGGCAGCCCGGTTTTGGCCCTTAGGTAGTCGGATATAGCCCGACTGCAGCCCGAAAGCAACCGGACGATCCGGTGATCGCACCAGAATTATGCTCTTCCTCGGACAAACCGGTGACAGACCGATTTAACGTTAAATCCAAGCACACTAACTGGATTTTAATCTTGTATTTGAATGAATTTCAGCTATAAAAATTGTGCACACACCTCTCCGTTGACTTTACCACTTTTGTGCATTCATTTGTACGTTTCCTCACAAATGTGTCCCAAATAAACCATAGGTTTTATGTATAATACGAACGTTTTCACAAAAGACATGAGAATACATTTAGCGTGAGCCCACTTCACATTCTAATTGATTGTCACCGTAAGTCACGCACCTGTGAGGTAGGCAACGAAAACTCATGTGTGCGCAATGGGTTGTCTACCTCGCAAAGTAGTAGGCGCTAGCCGCTCTGGCGCGGGGCGCGGGCAGTGCAAGGGGGAAGGAGTCACATCGTATGCCGACAACAGCGGCTCTCCTCCCGTCTTCCTCCTCACCTTTCTTAGCAAAGCGCACCCCATCCCCCCCTCTCCCTGAGTTGTTTAATTAGGTGTGTGCAGGGTCCGCCCCTGCCAGGGCGTGCCCCCCCCAGCTGGCCGGAGCGACCGAGCACAGTCAGTTCCGATCTATCACCTGTCTTTAGCACAGGTCGAGTTCGCGGACTACATATCTGCGTAGATAGTTACTTGTGTTGTATTGCGACTGTGTGTGTGCCTACAATAAACCTATGTGCCTATACCCGTGGTGTTTTACCTTGGACGTCAGACCCAACAGTGTGATAAATCGAGTGGGAAACAAGGGAAAATGGTAGAAAGTTCCCCGCTCTTCAGAAAAATTTGAAGCAAAGTAAATTGTAGCATACATGTTTATTTTCATTAAAATTTATTATTACTCTAGTCCCAAATTATTGATTGGGAGAGCCATACATTCGGATTCGGCTGTATCTAGTGGCACATACAGACATACAGTCTTGATTGAAGCAGAGCCGGGGGCGGCCGGGGGCCTAGCCTACAGCCTGCACCAGGTCATACCGCTCATGCCGGGTGTGGACGAGATCTACATGGTCGACTTGGAGCGGAAGCGCGTCAAGGGGGAAATTACTTGCGAAATGGTTCGTACACCTTCCGCCGAAATAATTGCGAAATGGTCGTAATAAGTGCGAAATAGGCGCGAAATGGGCGGAATGAATGCGAAATAGACGCGAAATGAACGAAATGTATGAGAAATGAGGGCGAAATGGACGAAATGGATGCGAAATTAGGCGAAATGAATGCGGAATGGTCCGTAATGATTCAGAAGTGACCCCCAAACAATGTTTGTCAAATGCATGTCTTTGCTCTTTCCAGCATTTGGTTAAAACTACACACATTCCTGCTCACGACTTGACTTTATCGTAATAAGGATTCTCATTCCTTTTTGGTGTCAGGTGGCCGGAGGAAGAGGTCTAGCGACAGCGATCTACCCTTAGCATCGGATGACGTCGTCAGCTCGTTGTAGGCCTACTATGACTTGAAAGATAGTCGAACAGCTGGTAGCGGTAGCATTTCGAGTCCTGCCAGCGCCCAGACGTAGACGTTGCTGCTTTGATGCTATTTTTATTTTCTGACACCATATTTCATTTTCAATAATTTTGGCTTATTACTGCCAACATTCAAGATGGCTATTTTTCGCTCACTTAGCCCCTCGCCTTTCCCTGCCCCCACCCTCCCCCATCCCTCTCGCGTAACGGGCAGGCGATGGTGTGATGGTCGTTGACGGCGAGCTTGGCCGCTCACCCGCTCACCATTGCACCCCGCGGGTGCGGATGACATCAGCTCATGCCGCCCGGCCCGGACTTGCCATGGAACAGGCGGGGACAGGGGTGATACGTTGCACCCGAGGCCGGGGCTGGGGGTCCGTCGCCAAGTGTGCTAGTCGCCGGGTGTCCCCGCTCTCCAGCGTGTCGCACACGGGGGCCACCACCCGGACGGCGCGCGCGTGGAGCGCGCCAGCAGAGTGATTCCGCATCGCTTTTCGTACTTCTGTCCCTGTCGCACTCTTGAGGCGCTGCCTTTTGGTGGGAGAGAGAAACCCCCTAAGAACGGTTGTATATCGTTTGCGGCACTAATCCTCCAGGTCAGAAGGGTCGAGTTTCATTTGCGGCGCGCGGAGGGAAAAAAGGAGAAATTTCTCTCCGTGTATCGATTGCGGCGCGGATGTTTCCGATGCGACGCTGGACCAGCCGGGCAAAGGGAGGGGCAGGGAGAAGTAAAACCTCCAACCTAAGTGTGGATCCGGAGATGCCCAGTTGCAAGCGTGATTTCCACGCCTGAGCGCGATTTTCACGCAAGCGTCTGCTAACGGCGGCCTGTGATTGGCTGACAGACCGCCTGAAGCAGACGGTTGCGCGAAAATCACGCTCAGGCGTGGAAATCGCGCTTGTGTTTGGGAATCTCCGGATCCACCATAAGGGAAGGCAAAAACCCCGCGCATGGCCGTATACCTCGCCCCTGCTTCACCCTGCGAATAATTTATAGATGGTTGGTGTGTCTCCCGGGTCAGCAGAAGTCCCTCCCGAGTGAGCGACACCACCCCAAGTCCGTCCCTTTGCCTCTCCCGCGGGGCTTGTCGGAACTACGTACGGGCGGCGCACAAAAGCGCCACCAAGCACCGGAAATGGAGGCAAGAGGACACGGGCCGGGCCACTTTGTGTCGCGAAACTGACCGGAAATGAGGGTGGTGCCAGAGCGTTCCCACGAGGACGAGTTCCGGTAGAAAGTCTCCGGGGCCGCAGGCTTCGCAGACGGTTCTCCCGGAAGTCGAGAGAGAGATGAGGGATGTAGGCGAGGCGCGCAAACAGCGCCGCCGGAAACTCGGTGAGGTGTGTCCCGGACACCTGCAACGAGTCCACCATTAGTGTCCGCAGCCAGTCCAGAGGCACGTCCACACGACTAGGGATCGTCCAGAAAGTACGTCCGGTTTTTCCCAGGTTGAATTAGCGAATTTACAAGGGATGGCGCCTGTGAAACCCGGGGTAGGCAAACCCGCAGTGCACACGTGCACCGCAGGCAAGATGTTGCCTACCCAACAGGCGCTCCGAGGAGAGTTTCCACACGCCGGACTTGGCAATTTCTTACAACGTTATGACCGTTTAGCCCGTTGAGCCCCTGATGCGTCGGCAACACCTTGTATGCAGTGCATGATTGCACTGTGGGCTGTAGTCCCGCAGGCACAAGCTCTTGTAAGTAACAGAATGAAACTGAGAAAATAAGGACGTACTTTCTGCATCACACCTTACCTTCAGAGACGGAGCCGAGGCTAGCACCTTCCCGAGTCCCTGAGGCCCCAGGCCCGTCCAGGCCTCGGCCTCGAAGACGCGCAGCAGCCGCAGCGGCTGAAGGGTGTCCGTCTCCATGACCTCCAGCGGCAGAGATCGGAGAGCAAGCGACCGGAGACGGGGAAGCTCAGAGAAGCTCGTCCTGCCCAGCGCCTGAGACATACAAGTCCTCCGCCTTCAAAGTTATGACTGTGTCAGTTTGGAAGTTCTAAACGCACCTTACTCTACTCACCCTAATGCGGTTGTTGGACAAATCCAGGGTGCTGAGGAGTGGGAAGGGCTTGTCGGGCGGCGCGCCCAGCATGTTGGCGGCCAGGTGCAGGGAGCGCAGGGCAGGCAGCTCCCCTTGCGGCGCAACCTGCAGGGAGTTGCCGGACAGGTTGAGCGCGACGAGAGACGGCAGCGGGAGCGGCGGCGCGGCCCGGAGCCCCACGGCGTCCAGCCCCAGCTCCCGCAGGCCGTGCACGTAGTGGAACAGCTCGGCCAGGTTGGCGCGCAGGGGGTTGCGCCCGAGACGGAGCGACAGCAGCGCGCCCAGCGGCGAGAACACGTTGTCCGGGAGGAACGACAAGCGGTTGTCGGCGAGGTCGAGGTGGCACAGGCCGGGCGTGGCCAGGAACACGGTGCCGTCAAGGTGCTGGATGGCGTTGCTCGCCAGGCCCAGCGAGCGCAGCGACGCCCCCGCCTCGGCCAGGGCGGCGCTCGGCACGGCGCCCAGCGCGTTGTTGGACAGGTCGAGCCGCTCCAGGGCGGTGCCAGACAGCGCCCCCGGGGGCACGGCACGCAGGCGGTTGTGCGACAGGTCCAGCACGCGCAGGCTGGCCATGCCCGCGAACTGCTCGGGCTGCAAGGAGGCCACGTGATTGTGCGCCAGCAGCAGCACCTGCAGCATGTCGCAGCCCTGGAAGGCCCGGGGCGCCATGGACACCAGGTCGTTGTGCTCCAGGGAGAGCAGCTCCAGCGACTGCAGCGTGCCCAGTAGGAGCCCGTCCAGGCGGCTGACGCGGTTGTGCGCGAGGTGGAGGCGGCGCAGCGTGGCCCCGACACCCACCAGGAACTTGCTCTTGAGCTCGGCGATGAAGTTGTGGCTGAGGTCGAGCGTGTGCACGTACAGCGGCGCGCCCTCCGTGCCGCCCGAGTACAGCTCGGCCACGCGGTTCCACGACACGTTGAGGGTAAGGGGCGCCTCCGGACGACTCACGTTGACGAAGGCGCTCAGCGAAAACACCTGCAGCCTATTGCGGTGGAGGTCCAGGCTGGACAGCGACGGCAGGTCCACGAAGGAGCGCGGCTGCAGCTTGGACACCTTGTTGTCCCGTAGCAGGACCGTCTCCAGGCGCGGTAAGTCTTCCAGCGCCGACGACTCCACCATGTGGATGTGGTTGCCGGCCAGCACCAGGGTTCGCAGTGCGGGCAGCCGACGCAGCGCCTCCGGCCGCAGCGCACGCAGCATGTTGTAGCCCAAGCGCAGCTCCCGCAGGTTAGAGTGCTCCTCACCCAGCAGCCCCGGCGGCAGCTCAGAAAGCAGGTTGTCCTCCAAGTTGAGGAACTCGAGGCTGATGAGCGTCCGCAGCGCGTCGTGCGAGAGTACCCGAATGTCGTTGTTGTCCAGGGCGAGCCATCGCAGCTTCTCCAAGGGCCGTAGGGCAGGGCCTCCTCGGGGAAGCGCACCGCGGCCGCGTCCACCAGGGCCACGGGCTGGCCTCTAGGCTCTGCAGCTCGGTGAGGTCCGCGAACGCGCGGCCGGGTCCACCGACGCGAGGCGGTTGAAGGACAGGTTGAGCTCCAGCAGGCGCGGCGCGTGCCGGAACACCCAGGGGCCCCAGGTGCGCGATGTTGTTGTTGGCGAGCAGCAGCGTGTCCAGGGACGCCGCCCAGCCCTCCAGGTCGCCGTCCGTCAGGCGCGGGATCCCGTTGTAGCCGGCGTTGAGGTGCGCGAGTTGGGTACAGCGCCGCAGAGCGCCGACGGGCAGGAAGTGGAGGTCATTGCCGGAGATAGAGAGCGCGCGCAGCGAGGCGGGCAGCGCGTCATCGGGCACCTCACTCAGGCGGTTGTTGGCCACGAACAGCGAGTGCAGGCGGCTCAGGTTGGCGACGGCGGCACTAGGGAAGGACCGCAGCGCGTTTCGAGTCCAGGTCCAGGTGCTCCAGAGAGTCCTCCAGACCCTCCAGGGCGGTCGGGTGGATGGTGTCGATGCGGTTTGCAGCCAGTGAGAGGCGCACCGTCGAGAAACCCTGCAGCGCGCGCGGAGGGAGGACCCGTAAGGTTGGCTACATTTGAGCTTGATGGTTCAGCATTCAACGGGTTCGATACTCGGGGGGTTGGGTGTGGTTCATTGAACAGGTTTGGTTTAGAGTATAAAGATGTATTCAATGAGTTATCGACATACCGCTACACACACAGATGGGAGTAATCCAATAAGGAGAGAGACGATGATTATCCAATGGAGACACACAGAGACGACACACACACACGATAGATCTACACTATTAGGCTGGAGGGCTCTGACTGACTGACCCTCGAGGTGCACCCCTTCCTTTTATAGGGTCGCCCCCCGAGGTGTGAGTCTGGAGGGGGGAGGCCGGCCGGGATGCATGCGTGCATCCCTTGGACCCCGGGCGGCAGCCCGGAGCGCTCCACCGAGCTTGGCAGCGGCTCCCCACCCCAGTACAGTCAGACCACCAAGTTATGATACGGTTCCTTGCGGACCCGCAGAGCATTCTGGTCCAGGCGCAGCTCGCGCACCGCCAGCGTCCCGTTAAAGCACTGCGATGGGAGGCTCTGCAAAATAAAAAGTTTTAGTAAGCTTCAATCCTCTACAGTTTCCCAGAGGTGGAAAAGTAACCCGGCTTCGAAGCGTAACGAGGAATAATAACCAAGGCGAATCTACGAAAAGACCAGGACAAGGGGGCTGAGGAGAAAACGGCCCGCAACGTCAGGCAGCAGGCGGTGGCAAGAAAAAGCACCGGAAATAATTTGCGCATATTTTTTGTGCGAAGAAGCAGAATTCGGAAGTGGAGCAGGATAAATGTGACGATGACGTCTGGAGGGGGCCATTATCAGCAAATTGGCGCATTAGAAGAAAAATTGAAACTGAGGGGCGACTTTGGTATTCCAGCTGACAGCTCGACGTGCAGACGCAGGGCGGGGGCGGGCAGCAAGGGCAGTGGCCAGCAGCGGAGCAGCCGCCCCGGAGCACAAAATAGTAATCCCCTTGGCGTATTTGAACCGGTGGCGGCCAGATGGACAGAGAATGAAAGCCAGAAGAGGGAGGGACGGGGTGGGGGCTTTCGGATTCTCGGTCTCGGGGTCCGGCGATTATTAGGGGCCGTTCACAAAATACGTCACGCATTTTTGGCAGATTTTCGACCCCCTCCCCCCCCTAAATCACCCACCCGTCACATCCGAGCTAATCCCCCCCCCCCTCCCCCCTGTTCTGTGACGTCACGTTCTTCAGGAAAATTAGGAAATTATTTAAAACGCGGTGTACTTCAGAAATACTAGATTTTTTCCGAAAACAGACAATGCCGATGACCGGCAGGGGTTCCTCTCACTGACAGAAATGCATAAAAAGGTTTTAACTTTAAACTTGCATGTTCAAGAGACAATGTTTTAAAGTGTGAGGGAGGGTTTTCTGTGTAATTTACCTGAATGTTATTTCTTGTTATAGATCTACAGAAAGTGACGTCACGCTCCATCTACCCCCTCCCCTCCCCCCCGTCACCCACTCGTCACAACCGACAGAAACCCCCTCCCCCCCATAAAATGCGTGACGTATTTTGTGAACGGCCCCTTATCGTCTCGATAATCTTCCGCCGGCCATGAGCCGCTTGCTGTGCATCATCGTCGACGGAGGGGAAGAAAAATCCCGCTGAGCTAGAAGGGGAGGGGAGTAAAGGGAGTACGAAACTGGGAGGAGAGCAGCTCGCCAAAGAGACGAACAAAACGCTGTTGGAGGCACCGAGCATTGCCAAGGCCCTGGTAGCGGGGGGCGCGGGGGGCGCCTGCTTAGCAGCCGTACTCCGTCCCGAACCGCACCGCGAACAGCCTAGCCGAAACCCGCGCGCGACCGACTTTAAGTGCGTTATGCGATTGCCCGAGTGAGGGGAGGCGGAGGGGCTGGCTGTCAAAAGGAGAGGGGGAACGGGGGGGGGGGCATATTTTGGAATGAAAGGCGAAGCGAAGGGGGCCGGGATCTGAGACAGCCGATCCCTGCTCGCGATTGAGATGAGGCGGACCGACCTGGATGTTGTTGTCGGTGAGGTCGAGCAGCTCCAGGGCGCGGGGCGCGCGCAGCCCGGCGCGCGGCAGGGTGCGGACGAGGTTGCCGCGGAGCTGCAGGTGCTGCAGGCCGCCGGGCCCGTCGGGCTCGAGCAGCGGGCGCTGGGCACGCGCACCAGGGCGTTGTGCTGCACCGACAGCCGGCGCAGCGAGGCGGGCAGCGAGGACGCAGGCACCACGCTCAGCTGGTTGTTGTCCAGCTCCAGCGTGTGCAGCCGGCGCAGCTGCGACAGGCTGCCCGATACTGCCGACGAAAATGTCATTAAAGTATTGGCAAATAGTTGTTTACTTTACATTAAATTTTTAAAATGACTTTTAAAAATTTTCAAATATGTTCTCTGGAACTTTTCTTTTCTGAAAAATTAGCAGTCTTGTATATTCTTTGAGGATTTCATCTGATTTCATGCCTTCGCACCTTGCACGGGTAGCACGTCGTTGTCGCTGGCGGTCCACCGGGCCACGGCGGGAGAGTGGCGAGATGCCGCCGGGGTGGGTTGGTCCGGCAGGGCGGTCAGGTCGTTTTCACCCAGATACAGGTTGGCCAGCGTGTCCCGCGTCCCGCATGTGTGCCCAGTCCACGTCCAGGGAGGTCAGGTGGTTCCTGTGCGGGTCAGGAGAGGAGAGCAACGTGTCGGCACTCGGAAAAGAAAGAAATGTCTCTGCTTTTTTTTGAAAAACATGGCAGTAAGATTTTGGTGCAATTCGTTTTCACTTTATGTTTACATTTCTGGTGGACACAAAATTGCTGGAGCTGGAAATATTCATCACCAGCTGCTCAATAAGTTTTAGCCGATTTTGTAAAAAAAAAATAACAGTAAAATTACCCGTGCAGGCTGAGCCAGTGCAGAGCTCGCAGCGGCCGCAGCGCCTCGGGGACGACCTGCAGCTCGTTGTAGCTCAGGTCCAGGGAGCGCAGCTCGTCCGCCAGGGGCCTGCCGACACGTCGTACGTCGTTTAGGGCGAGGTTCTCGTGGTTGACGCGAACAAAGGGGTACTTCACTATAATCTTAAGCGTACACCAATTTTCCTGATTTTTCTTGACTTTCTCTTGATTTTTTCTGACGTTTTTTTCTGATTAAGGGTGTGCACTGATTTTTTAACGAAGTACCCCTGGACGCGGACACACACGTCGTGGGCAGAGGGTACTCACGCCAGGGCGTGCGGCCCGATGTGGATGAGGCGGCTGCCGATGACCCTCAGGCTGGCGGTGTGGACCCCGACGAGGCTGGCGTCGTCGAGCGCGCTCACGGCCGAGTGCAGCAGCTCCACGTGCTGCAGCGGCGCCCTGGGCATCGCTGCAAAGGAGGCGTGGGATGCAGGCGACGCTGTACCGTGTAAAGTCTAACACTCCACAGTGTTGCGGGTTTGCCTACCCAGGGAGCCATGGCGCCTTACAGGCAGATCGGGAAGGCAAACCCGCATACTGTGGGGTATTATACTTTACACACGGTACACACGCTCCGAAAGTACCCGCAGCTGATCTCCCTAGTTGTGATGTGGTTGCCGGGTACTCTACTCAGCGAGCGCTCTGGGCTGTTCCGAAATGCCTTTCATCCTAGAGGGAGAGAAGTGGGATGGGGGTGGGGGGCTGTCGGGGGTGTCGGACCGGGCAGCCCAGGTGAATATATAAAACTTGTGAGCCGCAGCTCCACTCACCGCCCGGCACGGCCCGTCTCTGAGAGACCCACCCTCCCCCTCCCCCTCCACGACCATGAATTCGCAATGTACCCTACCGCCGCCTACCGCCCATCGCCGCGCCCGGCTCGGCGCGCGTCTCCAACCAGACTCCGCGGCGGCCACCCCCAGACCCGCACTCTAAGGGCTGTAAAATGTTATCTCGCTGGCTGCTTTACTTTTACGGGAATCAAAGTGAAGTGGATCTTAAGTAGTGTTGTGCGGACGTATAGCAAAGTGGGACGGGGCGAGCGGCCAGTGAAATGTTAATCGGGTGAGGCTCGCGTGCGGGGGGAGGGGGCATCACTCTGCAGGGGAACTCATTTCTCGGCGAGTGCAGCGCGGAATTCTCCTCACGCAATTCGTTTCCATTCCTCCGCTCGGCGCTGCTCTCGGCGCGGGGTGCTAAACCACACAACGGCTCCCCCTCTCCCCCAAGCCACCCCGCCCCGCCCCGCCCCGCCCCGCCCCGCCCTCGGAGCTCTCTGCGCTCCCGCTGCGCCGCGCGGTGTTCCCGCTGCTCCCGTCTCTAACAAGTTTGCAGGTTCCCGATCCCGATCCCTCGCCCCTTCCCCTCTTTCCCCTCATTACTCAATCAGCGTACTCTGTTTCGGTGAACAGGACAGCGTACTCGAGATTGACAGCGCTCGGCAGGCGCACGTACTGTAGCGCGCGCGCGTGCGATTTGTGTGTGTGTGTGTGTGTGTGTGTGTGTGTGTGTGTGTGAATGTGTGTGTGAATGTGTGTGTGTTCAGGGCTAATTGTTCAAGCGCCCTTTTTCTTTTTTTTAAAGCTTTTTTTCTCTTTTAATTCAACCTAAAACCAATTTCTTAAAACTGCAATTTTAAAAAACTGCCTTACTTTGCAATTTTCAATGCTCAAATGTTTTAAATTCAATTCATGCTATCTGCTAATGCTTTTACCAGCGTTAAAATTTGATAGCAATTCGACGCCTGCGTGCGTCTATTTAAAGGGGGAGGGGTGTTGTATACCCCCACCTGCCCGGCTGGCAGCCCTGTCTGTCCCCCCCCGCTACCCAGCTCGCTCACTGGCCAGTCTCGGGTTAGCTGTCACGTCGAGTGGACCTTCCTGCTTGTCTGTATTGTGATTATGAAGAAGGAATAAAGCTCTGTCCACTAAATTCAACATGACCCAAACAATTCGCAACAATATTTCCAACAATTTCAAGAGTATCATCAGCACCAACAGTTGTTACAACGGAAGCAGCTCTTCCATGGTGACGCTCAGTAGTTTATTAATTGTTTATTGTTGAAATTATTTTGCCTTTTTTTCCATCTATTGTTTTTCATTTAAAATTAGAAATTTGCTAAAGATAATTAATTTGTTGTCAGTGGAGTGAAATATTTTTTAGATCCTTCACTGTTGCACATTTTTTACTATGAATAAATAACAATGTATTTATTCATAGTAAGGAATGTACTACAGTCCTCAAGTTATTTTTCTTGTCCTTTCTTTGTTGTGTCAGATTTTACTGATCAAACCGTTACATTTTTCTTGTCGCTTTTTTCACAACAAATGGAGTGTGTTGGTGAAATGTGCAGGTGGCTCTGAGCAATAAATGTAGAATCGTATCTCATGTATTTTTATTTTTTTAGACGTATCTGCATATCTGCAACACCCTGTGTTAATCACCTTGCACCGTCAATTTGGAGTAATTCTCGTGAGGGACCCTGATGTTGGCCGCTGCTCTCCGAGGCCCCGAGCCGTGCCGCCTCCGCCTGCCTGCACTGTTAAGCCCGTGGCAGCCCTCTCTGCTCAAATTTTGATTCTTTTGAAATCCCAATTTATCATATGTCCGAACGGCCAAAACTTGGCGTTCTTGTGAAGGTATGGCATTTCTGTAATGAGTTCCAAATTTTTGCCATCTTAAAATGTCCCCCCCCCCTCCCACCCTCTTTTTTTATTCAGCTGCCAAGAGGCCACTTGCTTTACAGTGTACTTGCGGGCGGCGGCGGAGGCAGGGGGATGAGGGGACGAGCAGGTAGTGGGACGGCTGCGGGGCCGTGGGGTAGGACATTAGGACATGGTGATGGGCAGTGGGAGCATCCAGGCAGAGTGATGAAGCGAGGGTAGGGCAGCCGACTAGCACCTGCAGTTGTTGGTGCAAGGACCCAACAGGCGCGCTGCGCTCGCTGCGCCAGCGGAGCAGAAGGCGGTCGGCCACTCGCCGGCCTCGACGAGGAGGGGAGGGCCCCGAGGGCGACGCGCAGGGCGGCTGACGTGAGGCGATCCTTTGGAGCTTGTTCCGATTGTGCTTCGTGCACGGGTCGACGAGGCCGGCGCCGTACTCGAGAACCGGCCGGATGGCGGTTTGATAGAGCCTAAGAAGCATTCCCGGGTGACAGCCCCGCGTGGCCCCCGCGAGCGAGCGTATGAAGTTGATTCGGCGATCACATTCCGAGATATTTAGTGTGGTCTTGGTGAGGGACCATCGCCCCTTGGAGATAGAGGGGAGGGAGAGGCTGGGTGAGGCGATGGTGAGTGAGGACCGTCCAGGACGATATCCCGGGCGACAGCCCGGCGACAGCCCGGCGCCGGCAGTGCGAAGCCGACGGACAAACTCAGCAATAGCAGGCTGGAGGCGACGCACCCCCGCGGGGAGCGAGGGGGCGAGCGAGGCTGCGACTGTGTAGGTTGCACGGAAAAAAAACAATGTCTGATTTTTTTTTTTGAGGAAAACTTCCCCACTTTGTGAAACTTCCTCATTTTGAGGATATTCCTTACTAGTTTGAGCAAGTCTCCTCAAAACGTAAGGCAAATTCTCTCATATTTCGAGGAGACGTCCTCAAAATATGAGGGGATCTAAGTTTATTTCCTCTAAAAATCAGACATTGTTTTTAACCGTGTGAAATGTCCTTGTATAAGACTAGTGTAGGTTAGGCGGGTAGGTTCGACAGGGTAGAGTTTTCCGAAAAATGTCTCGGTCCTTAAGAAACAGCCGGGCCGACTGCGTAACTTTAGCTCCCTGATGCCATATCTTGAGGGAGTGCACAGCACAGCACTGTTCGCGGGTCGCTGGCAGAGCGGCAGCGGGCAGCGAAGCAGACGACGTCGTCAAGTACCTTTACGAGGCCATATCTCATCATGGCCAGCGCCGGCGCGCCCCTCTACGCGTCGTCACCAAGGCCTCGACCAAGGCACCCGGTGCGAACTGGGATGGGATGTCATCCGGCAGAACATCCGCCACAAGGCCATCCCAGCCGAGGAGCTGGTGGCTCGTAGCCCACGACCTGGTCGCCACACGGCACCGCCTTCACCGCTGTAACAGGGCGCCATCCAGGACGTTGCCGTCACTGCAATAACATCCCGGACGTGCTGCTCCACAGGCGGGGTGTCCTCGCCAGGAAGCAGGCGCGTATTAAGGTGATGGGTGGCGATCGCCCCTCCGCCCCTGGCCACTAGATAGACGCTTGGAGCAACAATCCCCTGGTATGTAGGCAATTCGAGGCAGTTCCCCCCTCCCCCCTCTCTTTCCATGTCAGTCAGTCCTTCATGAGCGACCGCCAGGATGCAGCCAGACTCGACGCACGGCACAGGCAGAGGACTCTGGGTGCTTGCGAAGGCAGTGCACTGCACCGCCCTGGCCCAGGCGGTGCACAAGTCCCGCACCGGACAGGTGGCCGCCAGCCCTCATTACCGGACTTGCGGCATGAGCGATAGATTCGAGGAGCCGGACGAGGTGGAGTCCTCGGACGTCACGACCAAAGCGGTGCCAGGGCTCGACGGCCGAGGGTCCGTCCGTAAGTGGGAACGGGGTCGGCGGGGTGGGGGGGGGGGAGCCCCAGGCACCACGCCCCGCCGCGCTGTTTGTTGCAGAGCGCGTCGTGGACGCCCCCTGCCGCCGCCGCTGACCTAGCGGGGTGACGCGGAAACCGAGATTCGGCACCCTTTGTGAGCCGCGCGAACGTGGAGACAAACCAAGGGAATCACCCGCGACGGCTACAAAGCCCGGGCCGGCCGGGCGGGGGCGGGTACGGCACCCGTGATCGCGGGCCTAACGCTAGCTGGCCCCGCGCGTGCTCCTGCTTGGAGGCTTCCTATTGTTCCGATGCATTGCTTTGGAGACCCACGCCGCACCCCGCCAGGTATCCGGCAAGGAAAAAAGGTCAGGAACCTAAACTTCCTACGAGAAGCTTTTAAAAAATGGGCGAAAACATTAATGCAAAATACAGTCGTTAACCAAGTTTATTACGCTCAGTTTAAAAGTGTTGAAATTGTTACAAAGTTGTTGATAAAATGGACAATCTGAAGAGTTTATTCTTCATCACCAATGTAGCAACTGCAGCCCTGAAAAGTTACAAAATAATTTAAAAAAATTTCAGAACATGTACGATGGAACGTGTTCACTATGTGCACCTTTCAAACACTTTGATCTGGATCGATTAATCGACGCACATGCATAACGTTTCACTATTATGGCACCTTATTAGAAACTTCCTTTTTTCGGTTGGGGGGGGTCGTTCGCCCCACCGTTGGGTGCCCCTGCTCCCCGCGCACCGCCGCGGCTCGCGGGCGCGACCGCCCGTCCGGGGCGACTGCAGGGTAGGCCACCACGGCGGGGCTTTAGATGGGAAAAAAGTAAAAGGAATGGGGAGGGAGGGGGGTGGGGGTTGGCTAAGATCCTATCAAAAAATATACGTTTGGGCTTTAAGCGTTCCAGTTTCTGGACTATTTTCACTCTCACATCTTGCGTGCAGATTTCTTCCGAAACTTTTTGACTCGGAAAGCTGGGGTGAGAGCGCATTCTGACTCAATTTGGCTGCGTTATGAAACGAAAAGCACCGCTAAATATAGGGAGAATAAAAAGAAAACCAACGTCCCTCCCGGGACTCACGCAAAGCAAATCAAGTGGAACTCTCGTTCTGAGTCACGCATATTACGCCCCCGTCCTGCTCGTGGGACAGCCACAGGCAAAAACCACCGGTAAATGAAATTCAAGTGTAGTAGCAACGTTCAAAAACTGTATTACGTTTTTTTTAAAAAAAAAATATCTCTCTTTTACAACGAATAGCTACACGACGCTGATAATAATCAGCAATGTGCCCGGCACAGACGTCAGCACCGCACTCGCGCAGCAGCGCGTCATACTCGCAGTTATTTTGACAGCCCCCTCCGTCCCCTCCCACACACCCGTCACTGTATGACGGCTGGTACGGACAGAAATAGCTTCTGGACCGGATGTTGTCGGTCGGACTCGCGGTCAACATGCCACCCCATGAGGTGAGCTGGAATCACTGCGGAGTGACTGACTATACGGTGAACGGTGCCCCTTCGCCCTTTTGCCCTGGACCGTCCGTTCATCCAATGATCCAGTCCTTCCGGCATCTTATTACGCCCCATTTTCGCATCACATCGCGTCACTTCCGGTCCGGCTACCTACTATGGGGTCAAACTGCTCGCACGGTCGAGAGCACTGCGCTCGCCGACTCTTGGTCGGCCCGGCGCCCCCGTCCTCGGCCCCTTCCCCTTAAGGGAGAATAAGGGGAGGGAGGGGTCATATATATTTGACCCGCAAAGTGAGTCTGTACGTGGTGGGGCGTGTCCGCGAGGGGGCGGGGTGGTGTGGGGTGCGTCGGGTCTCGCGGGGCGGCGGGGTGGATCTGGGTCACCGGGGTTGGGGTCGGGCGTGGTGCGGTGAGGAGCGCCCCGGGCGCCGCCCCGCCCCTCCCCGTCCGGGCCGGGCACCACCTGGGGCCGGGGCCTGGGGCTGCGTGGATAACATCTTGGGGCGGCTGAACGGCATGCGGGCGACGCAAGGGGCTGGCCCCTGGCCTGGCCCCTGGCCTGGCCCGACCAGGGCCCCTCGGCCAAGTGGGGGAGGGTCACTTTTCACGCCACCACAGTGCCAGAGGCCAAATGGGGGAGGGCGAGTCGGCCCGCCCGGGCTCTGCCATGACCACGCCACGGCGCTCCAGCGCTGGCCAAACTGACCCGCCTCTCCAGGACCCCGCGCCTGGGGAATTTATAAGCAAGAAGTTTTCCAGGGAAATTGGAAGATTTTCCGGAAAACAACGGGAACATTGAAATATATCTGCCTCCCTAATTGGACTGAGCCTGGTGTGAGGAAGAATGGGAACAAGCGGGAAAGGACAAAGGTGGAGGGGGAGGGGGGTCTAAGTGATACAGTCGCACCGACGGCGGCTTGTGGCGCTTAGGTTACATAGGGATGGGTGGTTGAGTAAGGAAGGGTGGGGGGTTGCGGAGGGGTCGCAAGCAGTGCAAGCAGGTGCCTTGGTACACAATGTACACGTGTACGTTAATCTATTACTATCAAAAACAGGCTTCTTCACGTGTACTTCCGCGTGCTTTCGTATATACATAAACTCCGCAAATGAAGCGTCAGAAGATGTGATATTGCACAGTGATGATGGAACGGGCGACGGGCGTTAGACCATTCCACTTTTGGGGTCGAGGAAATAAATTTGTTTTGTTTGACTGCCAAAACTTAGTTTTAACCTTAAAACTGACCTGTGCAAAATTTGGGCTCGATCCGTCAACGTTTAGTTCTGTTGCATCGTGATTTTAGCTCCGGGTGCACGAAGGACACAAAGCCGACCTCCATCTTTGAAGCGTTGCCACGCGCGCCCCCTCGTGGCAGCGGGGTTTAACCCGGGATGAAATGATACCTTAGGACGTTTACTTCACGTGTGACAGGTTAGATTGGACCCCGCGGTCACTGGGGCGCCTCCAGGGGCGTAAATACCACGGTCCACGCGTTTCGCGCTTGAGAGGAAACAGTACGAAAAC